>JANIJG010020990.1:37071-272035 GCA_024611175.1 Megaceryle torquata
GGGAATCACGCACGAGCCCCCCCAGCCCCTCAGGGCCTCCCCTCCCTCCCGGAGGACCCTCCTCCCTCTCCCACACGGTGCCGCCTCACCGTTGCCCCCCCCCCCCCCCCCAGCAGCTGCGCGAGACAACCCCGCGCACAACTACACCCGGCCTCGGGCGCGCTCGCATGAGCACGTGCCCCTGGATTGGAATTCTATTGGTCAAGGCACGGAGGGGCGGGACGGCAGACGCTCTATAAGAAGCAGCAAGACAGATCAACGGCCTTTTTTGAGCGCAGCGGGCTGAGGTGAGCGGGGTAGCTGGAGGGTGTGTGGGCGAGTGGGCAGGCGGGACGGGGCCGCGGTGATGTCTCTTGACACGTGTTAGACTGCTGACATGCATGAAGCGAACCTACTACTGAGCGCCCAGGCTGCCGCCCACCCCTCGCGGCGGCTGCAGTGCACCGCGTCCGTAACCTCCTCTTTTCCCCTTTGTGTCTTGCAGGCCCCTCGCAGCGACCGGCGGCGGCGGGCAGCGGCCTGGCAAATAAAAGCTTTGTGCATTCCCATCAACGTGTCTGGCTGATTCTTGGGCGCGCGTCCGCCCGTCCGCGCACTGCCTTTGACCCGGCGGTGTCCTGCCTGCGGCGCCGCTGGCCAAGCTACAGTGCTAGAGCGAAGCGCTTGTTCATAACTGGGGCTGCTCGGCCCGACCCGAGTGGCTCTTTTAAAAGCAAGTGACAAGTTCGTCTCGGCGAGCCCGCCCTGCCCTGTCCTTGCCCGCGTGAGGCGGCTGCTGCCGCCAGGGCACAAAATGGCGCCGCAGCCCCACGGGAAGGGGAAGGCGGCGGGCGCTGGTGCAAAAGCTGTGTCCTCCTCGGGAGGAGGACGGGGGTGTGCTGCGCACACGGCTGGCTGTAAGGGAAGGGGACCACCCCCCGGCTCCAGTGCTCGGCCTGTGGTGGGAAGGGGCGATAGCATGGTGCGAGGGGATCCGGTTAGTCCAGCTTTGTCTGGGGGTTGAGCACGAATTCAGCCCAGCCTCGGCCGCTGCGCTGGTTTTCCTGCTGTAGTTCCGGGTTCATTTTGTAGAGAGGGACCTGGAACAAACAGCAGAAGCCCCAGCACGCAGGTGAAGAGGAGCTAGCTCTTAAACAGAACAGCAGCCAGCGTTCACAAGACAAAAACGAAACAAAAGGGGAGGATATTTTGAAAACATGTTTCTCAGGAATAGTAACTGCTGCAGTGAATTTTATTTTGACTATAATGAAATGATCCAATTTAAACTTTTCCTTTTAGAGCTAGAACAGTCTCAGGCCTGGTTAAAGCTGCAGTCATTTACCATCACCAAATGCAACTCCAGCTATATATAAAATCTGGAAAGTATGTTGCAGCTGGTGATTTTAGCAAGTTGCTTTGCTACTTAAGTTTTTGAAACAATTTGCAGAAGATGGTGTCTGTAACACTAGGTAGAAATAAATTTTAACTGAGTAATTGTTTGACATGGGATAAATTTATTTAATAAAACAAAGCAAGCAGATTGTAGTTACCCACAGTTTATGAAGTGCAATATGACAATCTTGTGTAATAAGTCTAAATCTGTTTACACATTAGTGCATCTAGTCTTTTGACTTTAGTTATTGCACATAGAAATTAAATCATATAAAAGACCTGCGTACAAGACATGCAGACTTCATGAAAGGCAAATAATGCCTACATAATCAGAGCAAACCCCAGAATATACACAGCCTGGAATGGTCAAGGAGGAGTTCAGGTAACAAATATAACCCACTAATATTTCAATTAAAGGTAACCAAAATAGGTGTTCAAATATAGAATTAATTTTAAATATATTAAATGCTAGTTTTCTTTTATGTTTCAGGCAAGGTGCTGTTTAAAAAACCTTCAATATAATAGCTTCATTTAGAGATGGTAAATCATCAAGTTACACATGGAAATTTTGATTTACATCAAATGTGACAACACAACGTACAAAAAAGTTCTTAAAAAATTACTTCTAAAAAAAAGCAAATCATGTTATAAAAGGAGAGCCCAAACTCACCTTTGTTGTAAACTAAAAGGTTTTCTGACATCCATGAACAGTTGGCAACACTTGAGTATCAGAAAAATACATGTTAAATAGTGGATATGTAGTGTTCAAATATTTGATTTCCTGCATACTTTTAGTCTTCAATCATACCAAATAGAAAGGCAGTTCTCCCTCCCCCCTTAGTTTTGGCCATTAATTAGGAGAAACAGTCTTTAATTACATGGCAATCAGCTTGAGTAACTGCAATGCTTTAATTCCTATTCCACAAAGTCCAAAAACCAAAGCATGGGGCTCAAAGTCTTTCAGTCACAGCTGTTTTCACAAACATCAGGCGATCTGATGCCTGGGAGCTATCAGGTGAGAATTTGGCTCCATGCTTTGGGTGTAAACACAGTGCAATGGAAAAGACAGCAACAAACTCTCCTATAAGAAAAAACTTGGTGTGTTTCACTGTAGCAAGAGGCTCTATACACAGTAGGTAACTAAGTACTTCCGGTAATGTGCAGTATTGACATTTTGTGTGTGCTCATGTCTTTATAAACATTCAGAATTAATTATGAACCAAGGTGATTGTACCTCACTATAAGGCGGCTTGCTATGGTTTGGTCTCATGGCTTTACCAAATTTTTTCTCCTCCTTCAGGAAAATCTGACAGTCCCACCTTCACTGATAGTTGTGTGTGTTTTATGGCTACTTGCTTCCCAAAAAAAGCACAAGTTCTGTATGAAAAAAGTAATATGTATATACCACACTGAATCACAATATCACCTATACATCCAATTTACATTCTTTTATCCTGAAAGCATTTCATATTTCGATTGCTTGACACAAGCTATTGACTGCAGAAGTGAAAGAACATAAAACAGTTCATTCTACACCTCCAACTGCCTGAGAAATAAAAATATTCTTCCAGTTTTATAAATTCATTCCTTATTTAGGATTTTTTCCATTTGGCACGCATTTCCTTTGCTGCCAAACAGCCTTTCAATGTTTTAATGCACATTAACATAGCATGAAAACATAAGCTGAACAAAATGTGTGTCAACAAGCTCCTTGATCTATTACAATTAGGTTCCTCCTCCCTCCCCCAAAGAACAGGTCATCTTAGCCTTGGGAATTAAAATCCTGATGGCAGCCAGTACAAAAATAAATCAACTGCTTAATGGAATGAAACTTCCTGTAGCTGAAGTACACAGGAACAACAACCAGGCAAGTGAGCACAAAGGTATGGTTATAGGCAGTCTTTGGGAGGGGGCAAGTGGCACAAGGATGAGAACTACAGCACAGTTTATAAAACCATGTGAATAACTTTTATAATACTGTAAACTGCAAGAGTCTTCACATGTCATGGTTGATCAGGGGCCTCTGTGATCAGATCTTTAGGAGTGCATGTAGAGGAGCGGGGATCCATGGCTGAGTGCATTAAAGGAATATAAACATCATCCATGTTTGGCATGACAAAGATTTTCTGTGAAAAAGAGGCAATTAAATCAAGTTACATTTCATATGCCAATTCAGACCTTAGTTTTCCACTTTGTTTAGTTAGAAAAGGCAACATTTTTCTAGGTAAATGGTTCCTGAGTTCAGCATTATTTGAGTCAATGCCCTCAATACTGAAGCCCTATGGTGTCCATTAACTCAAACCTTTTAGTTGTGTTACAGTTGTAGATGAAGCTCAGAAATGTGAAGTTTTCTCTTAACTCTGCAGCTCTTACCCATGTACTTTCAAACAGTACTTTTAATGAAATAAGCGTGTTTGATTTCTGGTGGATTGTACAGGTTGAGGTCCAGAACGAATCTGGTCAGTAAACTGTTTTTCCTTTCCTGCAAGTATTTGCAAAATTGGAGGGATTATTATTTTAAAGGATGCAGTAACAGGACACATTACTGCCTTATCTGTTCATAATTTTGGACAACAGTTTGGTCCTCTATCATCTAAGAACACCTAGGATCATGGTTTTATTCAAGTACTACAAATTCTGACATGGTACCTATTTCAAAGAGATGGCATTTCTTTGAAATGAGCTCTAAAAATCATTCTGACAAGTTCTAAAACAGATTTCCATACAGCTCTACACATGGTCTTGACACCAGCCCAGAAGTTAGTTTCATCTGAGTCCTTAACATCGTTCCCACTGAACAGGAGCAGCAGAAGATCCTGACTAGCCTTGAAGGAAACAGGGAACATGCAAAAATTTAAAAATCCACCCCTCAGACCAAAACTATTGAAAACTTAAAGGAGACACACCTGAAACTCTTGTTCTAGTTTCCTCTCTATCCAATCAGTTACATGAACCAGGGTCACTTCTCTCTCACCAAGTTTTGGCCGTGCTTTTAACTCCAGGTAAGGAGGTCTTCGAAAGCCATACCTTAGGAGAGTACACAGAACAGGTTTCATTAGAAACACTCTCAAGAAGCGTAACATTGACAGTCAACACGTGTTATATGTTCTTTGAATAGCAGTTCCTACCTCATTTACAACTAGCTTGTTTTGCACCTCTTCCAGAACCCATTTCAACGACACTTTACATTTTTTTTTTTAGCTATAATCCCTTCGGTAGCACACACCAGAAATATTGCCCCATTCTGCAGGAAGTTCCTCTTACCATATTCTGTCAGTAGGTGGAGGTGGAATGTTAATTACTAGCGTTCCTCTGCACTCTTGTACTTCAACTGTTAGCAGCAAAGGAGTATTGGAGACCTCTTCAATTTTCTTCTTAATAAACTCAGTCTCTGTTGCTTTTTGAAAGTATTTTGACTTAGTAATTTTATCCACAATTCTCATGATCTTACTTGTCCGATGTCCTCCGACATACCTTTAGGCAGAGAATAGAAAAAGAGTATGTCAAGGTAATTTTCTTAAAACTGTTGTGTGCTAAGACACCCATGGATTGATTTCCTATTAAATCATTAGAGTTTTGATATAAAAATTTTACAACAGATGCATATTCACATGTCCAAGCATTACCTACCAGACCCTGCACACAGCAGCCATACTCTGTCAGCTACAAGTGTCTGGCAAAAATTCTGTCCACTCTGAGCACTCCTCCTTCCCGAATGGTATTGGGAGTGCAACACTTTTTTAACATTGCAGATCTACTTACATCATTTATGCAAGGAAGCTGGCATGAGAAGTGACAACCCTTCTATTACTGTTCTAACAAGACTGTCAAGAAACCAATGCACCAAGACACACGCTCTTATCAGCATAGAAGGCCCAATCATCACGTATAATCTATTTAACAGTGTGTGTCAAACAAAAGGTTTTCATTTTAAGGTACTGTAGCATTTACAACAGTTATAAAGGTGGTGAAAAAGAAAAGGAGGGTGACTTTGGAAGTGGGTGGAATGATATTCCAAAATCAGAATTGTGGCTCTTGATGTTATATAGCAGAGATAGCCCTGCTGAGGAAGTAACACTTTCCTATCCTGCATAAAACTCTTGTTTATCCAGCCTCTTACAGAACTTCCTCCTTAGCATGAAATAAGACTAGAAAGTCCTCAGCTGAAATAAAAGGGGTGAATTAATTTCAACTTTTGGATATTACACCATCTGTAACTTTACCCAGATAAAGTAGTTACTTTCTCTTCAGTTTCTATAGTGATAATAATGTAGATTTTTGAAAGGTGTAATGTAAGTCTGTCTTTGTTTTAGTAAAAATTCTTTGTTCTCCCTCTTTGTCATTATACGATTTTGGTAATGTTTTTATTATGGTCTTTATATGATTTTTTTTTTTTTTAATAAAATATATCTATTGAAACAATTCCAACATTTGACCACATAGTTTTCAAAAGTTTTAAGGAGTAAAATTCCAGGGAAACTCCCTTGAACATTTTGAATATGTCATGGAGCCTTTTGGTATATTCACTGTAAAAATCACTGAGGTGGTTCAGACATAGGAAACATTGTGATAGTCTGAGATAGTTCAGTGTTACTACAGATTTCTCATTGCAGAGCATAATTTCAATCAGATGTAAGAAGAAAAAGAAAAAAGAAAAAAAAAAAAGGAAAAAACAAAACAAAACAAAACAACAACAACAAACCAAAACCACCCAACAACAGAAAAACAGAACAGCAGCCAAAACAAGGAATAATGTGGCAAAACTGAAGTTAGGAAATTTTCTTTAAAATACTTGCACAGCATCAGAGGGCAGTATTGCACAGCTCAAACACAAAGTTCTTCAAGATTAAAAAAAAAAAAAAAATCAACACAAAAAACAAACCAACAACAGACCAAAACCAAACCAAACCAACCAAACAAAAAAACTCCACAACAAACAGAATTGGGAAGTGTCAAAGGGAGCACTGTTCAGGTCACTTTGCACTCTGCAGAAGTGCTGTAGTGTGAACAATGCTCCCAGCATGGTAAAACACTCAGCAGAGCAGCTTCCTTTCTCTTTGTAGTACATGGCTTGATTGCTGCTCTTTGCTCTAGAAATGGTTGAGCTGCGTTTGCTTAATTGCTTGGATATACTCACACTCTGACATCCTGTTTGACAATGAGCATTACAGGACTGGATCAAGATATCAATAATGCTGAGTCTGGAAAGAGGGGAGGGAAAGGATTAACAAACACTATGCAGACAGCTCACCCTTCTGCTCCTGGAGTCACCTGCTTCTCTCCTGCCAATTCAGGAGCATCATCCTCTTCTGAAGACCCGGCGCTGGAGGATTCCTCATCGCTGTCTGCAAGACAGTACGCCCTTGGCCTGAAACTGAAACAATGAAGTTTCCAGGTCAAATGTAATATTCTTCAATTGCTGTTCATCAGGCAGAGCTTTAGTTGACATTACATGTATCTTTATCGAAGATTGAAATGTCCCCTCTTAGTTTATAAACTATCTGAAAGAACAAATCCCAAACCACTCCGAAGCCAGCCTGTTGGAAGTAGCTTCAAATGAGAAAATTTGTTTTCTCCAGTGGAATGTAGGTAGTCCTGCACGAAAGAGGATGGCAGGGGAATGGCTATTCTACATATTCAAATCAAACATGGAGATCATTCAAGATACATTTGAAAGCACTTCTGTTGCTGCTCATGGCTTTCCAAAGAAGCTGAGCAATATGTAGGCTGGACAGGTTTTGTTTGTTTTTAAAACTCTTCACAAGGACACATTTTTAAATTGAAAGGTGTGAACACAGGATTCTGTCTTCTAAAAGCAAACATAGGACTCCAACTTAAAATGACATTGCCTTAACAACTGCATCCCTCAGAGATGTTAACTGAGGTGCTAACCTTATCTTCACAACTTATATGCCTTATCCTCACAGCACTTTCAATCCAAGACGGTAAATTCCACTTTGTCTACTCATACACACGGGGAATTTTTGCAATGTAGACATATCTCCAGCAATGCTAACACATGCAAAGTACAAGAGAATGGATCTGTCATCCATCTCCAAAAGGAAATGCACAACACACACTGGCAAAGTTTTCTCAACATAGTGATTCACCTTGCTGTAGCTACAGTGTGTGTCATCACCACTTCTATGTTTCATGGAGAAAAAATGCAGCTTTATTAACAGAAGTCGTAACATAACTCTGGTAAGTCCTAGGTCTTAGATTGTTTTGCAGAGATACTTTTGTCCCATTCAAATTTAGGCTATAATTTCCCTTTAGAATCTTTGCTGGGAATAGTCCTTTCCCTGCTACATTTGTAGGGAAATTGACCTTCTGGCTTGTGAATTCTTAATCTCCTCTGACAAAGTAAATTATGTTTACGTGATTTAAAGGGGTTTTTTTGGTGTGTGGTGTTTTTTGGTTTTTGTGTTTTGGTTTTTGGGGGGGGTTTTTATTTGTTTGTGTTTGTTGTTGTTGTTTTTGGGTTGTTTTTTTTTTCCTGAGGAGAGTCCAAGATAGAATAAGGCAAAGAATACCATGAGGAGAAGAGGGGGAAAAAAAGTAAAGTAATAAAGTCAACCAAGTGCTGCTCCTCTGGTACAAAATATCACACAGCAGCAACTAATTCCTAGACTTCAACTATGGAATAATTTATGTACACAATCATAGAAAAAAAATTCAAATCTTTTAAACGGATTAAAATTAGGGAAGGATACAGTGAATACACTTCAGTATTAATAGATCTCTACCAAATGCAAGAGCTTGAAATAGTTACACAACACAAGCTTCAAAAGCACATGGTTTTAGCCGTAGGGACCATACCCAGAACTAAAATATTCTACCAGCTTGTTCAGAATATAGTTCATTGCTTTGTTTTCTTTCTTTTGTGTGCATGTGTGTTCTTGGAAATTTATTTGAAGCATTTAATAACCTCAGCACAGAGCATGGACTGAGGCTACTGTCTGCTATTCTGTACGCTGAACAAACTGTTAGTTGCTGCGTGGAGCCCTAATGTACAGTTCACATAGAGCTCAAGCATACAGCACTCCTTCCTAACTGCCTGTTTAAGAATGAGAGCAGTAATCCCATGACCTCTCTACACTGAAGCATTTGCTGCCTGGGCTGTGGAATCGGAATCATAAGCCTCCTCTTCTTACCCACAGATGCACTCGGTACCTGCAGAAGGGTGAAAGGGCAAATCAAACTGAACCACCTCCCTGAGGACTATGGGGGTGATGGATGGTTTGTGTCACTAACCCAAATAGCAATGCTGGAACGGCTCCTCATCACAGAAGTTCATATTTTTAGGTCAAGACTCTAGCTACACATTTTCTACCTGGGTGTGACCTCACATCACTCTCCCGTGAATGTCACACCATGCAGTTCAAAGCATGCCCAGTGCATTTTCAAGGCTCTAAAAGGTGTCACCTTCTTACAAGAGGGTGTTTTATTTGCCTAGGTAACAGGGCCCTCTGAAGTGCCTCCACAAGCACTCACTGACTGGCTAAGACCACAAGATTTCCTCGCATTAAACAAAGCAACAATAAATAAGCTTGAGTGAGATTTCAGGGGATCTCTGAATACAATGGACCCATTTATATGACACAAACATTGGCAGAAAAACACTTTGGAGCTACAGTATTGTTCCTCAGCAGATTGCACAATATTTTATAAATTGCCATTTGTCAGTTTGTTGTTACATGATACAACATAGCAAGGAGGACTGATGGTAAGAAACTGCAGTAACTTTTGGTTAACCTGCCTGCATTTGCTTAATCCCCACTATGGCAGAATCTGCTGCCTTGTTAATTTCATGAACTTGGCAATTAAATAAACCGTTTTTGAGAGCTGCCTTTTCCTGAGAATGCAGGCGAGACAGCATTATCAAACTGTGTAACAGCACACTTCACTTCTGGTTCAAACAGCAGGGACAGAATGGGCTGCAACATCGAACCATTTGTCTCGCTTTACACTGACAATGCTCAAGGCCAGTTAAAACTCAGTGCTGTTTCCCCTACCCTCCTCTTTCTGGATGAGTAGGTGCCTTTCTTAGAGTTTGTGGTTACAGCATCTCAGGAGGCAGTTTGTTCTAGGCTCTCAAGGGATAAAAATGAGCGTAAGCAACAAACATGCATTACTTACAGACAATAGGGCTGTGGATGCAAGCACATGCTGAATGGTTTGTCAAAGCAATTGTCAACTGATAATTAGAAAAGCCAGTAAGATTAACTAACACAATGGAAAGCATAGATGAAGATCAAACTGTTCTATGCTTCTCTGAGTCTTTAACTTGTTTATTGATAATGTCCATTGTATTTAAGGCAAAAACCCAACAGTCAAGCAATGAAAAAAACCTAATTCCAAATAGAATACATTAGACTGCTCCTTCTGTAAATCTGGCACGGTACCCGGCCCCGAGCATGGCAAACATCACAGCCATGTGCAGGGAGCAATACAGTTAATGGTTATACCTTCAAGTAATTGGTTGCTTAGCTACAGACATTTACATTTGTGTTGCTGGGGGCCTATTTCTCAGCTAGAATCAAGATGATTTTTAAATATGTAATCAATGCTTTCACTAATTATTTCTGAGGCCATTCTTGCTCTGGACAGATATAAAAATACACAAAGAAAAAAAGAAAAGATGGGTAAGAAATGCAAGAATTCAATTGTATAGACATTTCCTTCTCCATCTTCCTTTTTTTGGGTGAACGAGATTAAAGGGATTTTTCAAAAACCACATCTACCAGTTATACTGATGTAAATTCAGACATATTTATTTCAAGCAGTGACAATGAGAATCTAGGTCGATTTTAAATCCTCTGAATTTCTACCAGCGCATGAGATCATTCAGCCATTAGTTTTTTCCACATTTATTTTCTTGTCACGACCGCACTGTAACATAGTGCTGCTCCAAGTATTACTTCAAGATACCTCAGAATAAATGGTCAGAGCTAGGACACAAATATACAAAGCATCTAGTATCTTAATTCTGGAAGACCACAACATTTATTCATATCTAAACAAATGGCCAGATTTAGAGAATATTTTCTTGATTTGTTGGCAGTGGTTATACACTAAATCAGAGACCAGCTACTGCTCAGGGACTGCAGATTTCTTAAGCACAAAGAGAACACAGCACAAAGAGAATCAACACTCCGCAGCTGATGGGATGAATATTTGACGGGTGTCACTCACCACATTAATACAAATGGACAGAATGCAAACAGCATCGTAGGAATGAGAGGGGAAAGCACAAATACAAGTTAGGTAAGTTAGACCGTGTGTTTTCTATTTTGTTCATCTGTAAAGTATTTCACTTAGACATAGGAAGTAACCAGAAGTGAGGTATGAGGAAAACCGAGGACTAAAATAGAGGTGTAACTATTCCCGTGATGCAAAAAAAGCTACTGAAATAGTCTTCACATAACAATTACAGCCTATTTACCTTCCACAGTTGTTTACTATTACATGGTTTACAACTGTAGCAGTATCATGCTGTAGTAGCATGGTACACAGGTCTATCTCTGTATCTGCAAGTGTGTACCTCCAATATTCAAGTCTTACGGGCCAAGACCCCAAATCAAGCGAAAAAGAAAACTAAATTATAGTCACAGAGCATTTTTAAATTCTACAAAAGAAAAAAATATTATTGTACAACAAAATTATTTTATTAAGATAATTATCAATGGTGAAATCAGACAGCTAGAGCTGCCTATATGCAAGGAAAATTTCACTTCTTCACTATGGAAGATCACACTTGATTCTACCATTGTAATACCTTACCCTTCTTTGCCAATCTCTCCAACTTTAAGTGCTTCACCAAGTGGCTCTTTCCCAAGTTTGGTCAAATTCATCTTGGTCTCTAGTGTCATTAGAAAAGATCCATTGTAGGACATTTCCAAATCAATCCAAAGTCCTAAAAATAACAAAAATATGACAATGTCACTTTTAGAACAGTCACAATCACTTTATTTTAATGTCAACCCAAAACTCATTTTAAAAAAGTGTATACATCATCCTATTTCCAAAGAGAAAAACTACTTTTTTTTTTTTTTAAATCAACCAATTATGTCATTAATTCAGAAATATTTAACAGCTTATCACAGCAAGTATTCTGCTCACATTAAGCTTATGGAACAAAGCTGAATGTTTAGATATAAATCAAAGCCATACTGAAAGACAGATCAGTAAGTACAGCTAACAATCTAAAAAAAGGAGTGTGATTTACACACACCTAAACTGCTTAAGAGATCTGAATCAAGATTAAGAAAATAGAAAACAATCAGGGATTCACTTCAAAAGTATTTACAGTACTGCTCCGAGCCAAACAGAAATGGGGACATGCCTCTATATTACTTATACTGCCAAAAAGAAGCAAAACTTGAAATCCCCGAGCAATTATCGCTTGTCACAAATCACAACCTACAGCCTCTTTTGCTTTCAACAATGGTGTGTTGAAGAAGGATGAAAAGGTTCACTCAGTAACACTCTTTCAGGCATTCTTCTTACAACTCGCAGCAAACAGGGTCATTACTTAGAATAATTCTAGATGTGTAGTATTAAGTTAAATCCTATTGTCTGCACAGACTATTTGCTTATTTCAATCACCGGAAGAATTATCTTGGAAATAACTGCAGATTAGGTCCTGCCTCTTAAGTGACACCCTGCAGCTCCAACGATTAAAAAAAGCTGTAGGGTATTTGTGATCCAGAGATTAGAAATCAGATGCCACTAGGCATAGCTTATGGATCTTCCTTTTCTAGATACTGCAGCTGCACACAATATGCCTACCAGTACCCAGCACATCAACCACTAATGCATTCTACTTCTATTTACTTACTTGGAAGCAATTAATGGTAACTACCCTTTGGGTTAAGAACAACTGCTTTCTTTTCTGCAAGAACATATCAGAAGAATGGGATTGTCTCCAGTTCCACCCATTTATATTAACAACAATACACCCAGCTCCCAAAGTGGTACACCATACGTTGGAAGCATTACTGAAGGAAATCTGCTTCTTCACTAACCCAAATCATTCTATTCCACCATACAGTTTTTCTAATGCTGTTCCAAAACAAACAGAAGAACTCCAACACAAACTTACATAGATTATTTTTCCTCTTTACGGTAACAAAGTAGAAGTAAGATCATCAGAAACTAGGAAACAACTAAACAGACCTTTTGGATACCCAATGAGTCAGCACGCTTCAAATGTCAATGTTGTTTTAACAGTAGATCAAATTAAGCAAAGGATGCCATCACTGAGAGGGAAAATTCCTTCTGGCCAGAAAACGATCACATGCATTTTCCAGAGGGGAAAAAGGGAAGCAAGGGGAGGCAGAGGGAGTGAAGAATTGGGCAGATGGTACAATTTATTCAGAGTTATCTGGTTCCTCAGCCTTGACAGAAGAGCAGTAAATACTACAGCATATGCTGTCACCCAAATAGGACTGTATTAACAGAAACAAGATTTATTTATTTTTACAGCCCCCCCCCCCCCAGTACTCTGTTAACAAATTTAGTTACTTAGAGGTACCATATAATAACTAAAACATATCATTTCCTTGTAATCAAGCACCGGTAAAAAAGTACAGATGAAACAAAGCACATCATAATTAGTAACTGCATTTTAAAGTCTCACAAATGGCTTCCTCAAATGACTGATTTGAGTCAAATAGACACCCCATCATCAAACACTTAAAAAAAAAAAGTTTTTAAAGTTTTAATTTTGGATACTGGCCAGAAGTTCTGAAGTTTTCGTTCTGGGGTGGTTTTTTTTTTGTTTGGTTGGTTTGGTTTTTACATGTGTAGTTTATTCATAGAGTCAAATTACAAATAAATAAATTTACCCTTATGAAAACAAGCATTACCAATCATCATCCCCTTATTTATTTGTCCTTTTAAGCACAATAGCAAAACAAGTTATTTCAGTAATTTAAAATTCAGACACTAAGAGAACACTTTGTCACTTGACAATATGAAAGAAATTAGAAGGATTACAAATTCTACCATAAACATTTGCTTGTCAGTTTAACTGGACAAGAAACTGAAGGAGTTAATTGTTCTCACTGCTGTTGTTGGCAATTAATTGAAGCCAAGTGTTCAGCAGTCTTCTAAATCCCATCTCATGACTTAGAACTTGTCTTTGGTTACAACTAAAGTTATGAGAACAGAAAAAGGAATTCAAAAAATGTTAAATCTAGGCAAAGGGAAACACTGACAAGAACTCCAAAGAGCAAGTTTGTTTAAAAAGAAACAATGAAACTCAAGCATCATACACGTAACCACTTTAAAAAGGTTTCGCCTTGTTTCCTGTAACTCAAAATTTCTACCAGTGATAAAGCCACTTTGCTACTGGGAATACTGGAGGATGTCGTAAGTTCTGTGGAGAACCTGCTGTCCCATGCAGGAAGCATATGACAAGAAGCAGCAGTATTTTTTCATTCCCCAAATACTGATTGCACATGAGCTTATTCCATTTTTATTTCTCTTAAGACAGTTTTTGTTCCTCACGACAACAAAATTTGCTCTTTTCAAACACACTTTGTTTATAAAGCTCAGGGGAAAATATACTTTCAAGAAATTGAGAGGGAAGTACCCAGTGTTTTATAGATAAAGCTTTTCCCCAAAGATTTGCAAGTCTCATGTGAGATAAGGGCAAACAATAGCATTTGGATACAACAGGCAGCATTAGTTCACGTTACCTATGTTCCAGAGGATTTTAGTAATTCCCCAAAGTTTGTTCACACTTCTATGAGGGAAAGGTTAGAGCTTACAAACCTTCTCATGCTTTTAGTCAGTCATTCGAGTGGCACAATTTTTTTATTATCAGTGATAAAGTTGGATTTTTTTATCCTTTTATATTTTCAGCTAGTTACCTGTTTAAACTTTATTCTGTGCATGTCCATGGTTATTGTTCTAAACATGCTACTGAGACTTGCTGAAGTTTGGCTCGTTGTTGGCCTGTAATTTAGAGCCTCTCCAGAGGCTCTTAATGAGTATTGTAAATTCATTAAACTCCTACCAGTTTATTTGGTTAAGTACCATCCAGAAATTACATTGGTAACTTCATCTAAGAGTTGAAAGAGCAGTTTAAAACAAAAATAAATTGTTAGCCATACAATCCATAGCTGCACCGTAACATGTTCTCCAAGGAAATATTCCCCTTTAGACCAATTAGAAACTCCTCCACCTTGATGTCTTTCATTTCTCCAGCCCAGTGTAACACTATGGTAACTAAAGGAGTGAATGGAGTGAGAGGAAAGAAGATAAGAAACAATGAACTCAGAAACAATTAAAAAATAAGAATTGCTTTGATTGCATGTATTAGAAGAAGGATGGCATCTACTACTTCTCAGCTTGTAGAACAAATACTTTTGAAGCCAAAAAACATTAACCTAGGTTTCTCTTTTTGTGAAATTATTTAAGTGACAAGAGTATCCTCAAATATACTCCCGTGACCACATGCATTCCAGAAAGAACAGCTCAGATTCATAAAGAAGCTGTATGAAAGGAAGTAATGCAGCTTAAAAAAAAAATAAACCCCATATTTAATATTAAGGCCATAAAATGATGCCGTATTTTGAAGTGTCTTCTCTAAGCAACACTGTATTCTTATTTTCCAAGTTATTACAATTGTATTTTCTGAATCACTGTTTTCTGAACAGAGCAACTTCTCTTGAAGAGAGCCAAATCTGTTTTCTGCTGTGGTACAGAATCACCTCTGTCTTGAGGAGATGTGCATTGCTCTCTGCAGTCCGGGACAGAGTTATCACACACAGGTCTGCATCTGTTGCATGCAAATTTTAGTCAGGTTCAGTAATTATTTACAATAGAAAGACATGATCAGATTTCCATATCTATAGAATTATAGCAAACCTGATGTTACTACTATTGGAGATAGAGACCACTCACTGTCTTCTCAGAAAAAGTTCATTAAGTGTACCTTCCTCTGATTAAAACACCCACAAAATAAACAGATCAAAAATCCGTCCTCCACAGGTATGAGGCTGGCAAAAGCAGGAAAGGAAACGTGGTTTACCTCTGTGATCAACAGAAGGTTTGAAGGCTTGAAGGATCTTCGGCACTGCTATCCCCATGTCAAGCTCAGTTAGAGTTAGCTCGTTCATGAAGTATGGCAGCTAAAAGAAGAGAATGTAAAAAAATGAAATCCATGTTATGGAACTAAACATCACTGTTTCCTGGGTGAATAAAGGTCATTAAACTTAAGGAATGGATCGAGCTGAACATCCACCAGTGAAAGAACACACATTTCTTCCAATTCTAGGATTTTGCAGTTATCAGTTTCAAAACAGCACTTTAGGGCGAGCCTGAGCATCTGAATTTGGAATGTTTCTAAAATTATGCTGGAGTTCAGATGCTGACCTTAAACCTCCAGCATGTTTTTTAGTCAAAGCACATAAAAAGCTCAAGAATGAAGTATGAATCCTATTTTACTGTGAGTAAAAATCAAAGACGACTTTGGATTTAAAATTCAGTCACATATTTTATAGTTGCAGTTATATCAACATCTCAGTTATTTTTGTCTTTGGGAAATTCTTTCATAGCATGTTAGCTTTTAAATCTGTATCATAATTTCGGTATAAGAGGCATGGAACCACGATGATTTGGGTATCTGTTTACTGTAAGTATTTCTAATTGATAGAAATTCTCTCTCCTGTGAACAGACAGTACTTCAACCTATCAAAATTGCAACCATCTCCCATTCCCAGTCTTTCCACTTAAGCTGCAATGAGCTGTTTGGGTACCCTGCTATCACAATAGTGGGAACAGCCAGGGCAGAATTAGGTTACTGCTTATTTCTCAAAGCACAAGCAACACTCTCACACAGCTGGTGCAGACAGCTAAATTTCAGAGCTTTTGTCAGCAAGATTACATCTTCCTTTGCCTTCAGGAACAGACAAACTCCTCCCCAAATATCAGGAGCTAACCAGGCCTGTGATTAACTGCTGCTATTCAGAAGAGTTACAGAATGCAAAGGGAAGAACCAGAAGTCATTCAAAAACACCACTTCTCCCTTCACCCTTTGAGCTTATGCAGTTGGTGCACAATTAACATCCTATCACCCCACAGACAGCTCTTTCCCTGAATATTACTCCTATTGACCTCTCCTGCAAGTATTGTATGTCTGTTAATAGGAACACATCAGAACTGTGGTTTCCTGATCTCCATCTTAAAGGCAATCTACTATTTCCCAAAGCAGATTTCATAATTTATAAGCAGTTCTATTTACCCCTAAAGCAAACACAATAATACTTCTACTTTTCAAGTAAAAACTTCACAAATAGTTAATGCAGCTGTAGTTCACTGGAAACTGAAGAAACAAAGTTAACACATTCAGATCCTACTGCAAAATGGACATCCAAGCTGAACTGGAACTCTGTAGGACATTTATATTTGTCTTTTACATGTAAGTGTGAAACAAGTTTTTTTTTCTACTGTTTTAAAACAAACTTGAGGACTGTGTGTTTGTTTCCTTACACAAGGAACGTGTAGTGCACATCTCCAGATTAGTTACCTTTATTTTGCTAAGTTTCATTTGGATCTTCTTTGACACTAGATCAGACCAATACTTTTCTCCTAAAAAATCCCAAAATATTCTTCCAAGCAAAGCATTCACCCAGGCCTCCTGTTCCTCTTCTTCAGCTTCCACATTGGCATCTGGTAACTGAAAGCACAGAGAAGGTCATTCAGCATTATAAATTCTACAGGCCGAGGTCAGAAAAGGCCTCATACACACTTAAGTTTAGTGTTATAGCCTGGGCTAG
Source organism: Megaceryle torquata (assembly GCA_024611175.1). Lineage (NCBI taxonomy): Eukaryota > Metazoa > Chordata > Aves > Coraciiformes > Cerylidae > Megaceryle > Megaceryle torquata. Next base: position 54,231 of record JANIJG010020990.1, read on the forward strand.
CTAAGAACACTACATGCTCTGCACAGACAGCAGCTTTACAAGCACATCAGCTGGCCTGCCATGAGCTTGCTTGTCATCATCCTGACATGCAACAGGGTAAATGAGACCACAAAGGTATAAATTCACCTCTGGCAATGAAGTGAGAAAGTTACACGTAATTTAACCTCTGGCACAACAAAAAGCAAATAAACCCAGAGGGGGCAGACTAGGAAATGTGTCTGTAGTAGAGACATTCTTCCCAACAGGAGCTAGAGGGACAGCTACTCTACTCTTCTTTTATTTAATCAAAAAATACCCGATCTTACATCCTGAAATCTAGTTCAGGAACATCACAAATAGATGATACACAAATGCAGTACAGAGAAAACAAATTTTTCCTCCCAGTGTTTGTATATAGGATTTAGGAAACCATATTGTTCCTTCTGCTGTGTTAAAGGTTTTGTTTGCAGTTCAAGAGGATTACGTCCAGGTCTCAAAACATGGACGTACGTGTTCAGATGGTGCAACACTGACTATAGACAAGAAAGCCAAGGCAGCTGAAATATTTTTAGGTGTATACGTGCTGTCACGTATTTTATTAAAACCAGGAGGTTTCCATGAAGGAAAGACAAGATAGGTAATGCCCCTTTACTCCACTCTCCTGAGACCCCACCTGGAGTACTGTGTCCAGTTCTGGAGCCCCTATTACAGGAAAGATATGGACGTGCTGGAACATGTCCAAGGAAGGGCCATGAGGATGATCAGAGGGCTGGAGCACCTCTCCTACGAGGACAGGCTGAGAGAGTTGGGGTTATTCTGTCTGGAGAAGAGAAGGCTCTGAGGAGACCTTACTGTTGTCTTCCAGTATCTTGAGGGTGCCTACAGGAAAGCTAGTGAGGGAATTTTCAGGATGTTGGGTAGTGACTAGAGGGAATGGATCAAAACTAGAGGGGGGTAGATTCAGATTAGACATTAGGAAGAAGTTCTTCACCACGAGGGTGGCGAGACACTGGAAAAGGTTGCCCAGAGAGGTGGTGGAAGCCCCATCCCTGGAAGTTTTTAAGGCCAAGCTGGATGGGGCTCTGAGCAACCCGATCTAGTGGGAGTTGTCCCTACCCGTGGCAGGGGGGTTGGAACTGGATGATCTTTAAGGTCCCTTCCAACCCTGACAATTCTATGATTCTACCTGCTAAGAAAAGCACATTTGTCTTTCATTATGACAGGCAGAAATCCCAAAGCCAGCATAAAAGCAGCTCTTTCAAGAGTCAGGTGGATGCTACAGTTCTGAACATCATTTCTTGGCAATGACTGCTCCCAATGGCTGCAGCATCACACAGGCAGAATTGCTGGGTTAGTAGCTTCTCCTGTGATGCAGGTTTCCTGCCAGCACTGTTGATCTATTTATAGAATGATTTCTGACATGTGCCAGATTCAGCAGTGAATTCATCGCTGCTTCAGGGGTTGTTGGAAGCTAGATGATCTTTTTCCTGGGGGAACACAAGGTATGTTTATTCATATGCTATACCACTGCCTCCTACTCCTTTCTGGACATTGTATGAAAGTCTGGCAACAATGATGCATGACATGAATTCTATTTGTTAAATGAATGGTAATTGTACTTAACCTTAAGGATCCATTTATTAAAGTGCTTAATATTAAGATTCTGGTTATTATGGGTGATTCAAATGCAATCCCAGAGACCAAAGCATTAGTTGAAACTATAAACATTGTTCACCACCTGTACATTCCTAATGAAGAAAATCTACAGCCATACAGCCTTCAGCTGTACAATCTTTTAGGTATGAGACACTGCAGAAGCCAAGGAAACACAAAGAAGTTCTTGGAAGATAATTAAATCAGTGAAAAAACTTGCATGTTACATTAAGAAGAAACTGGTCAATGGGGAACTGGCAAGCGTGAAAGCCCACACTGACTTTTTATGAAGTTTTGGTCCAACCTGTAGTTACAGAAATTAATTTTCTTTCTACTTAACTTATTTTTAAAGTAGTAAACAAGACAAAAATAAATTACCACCTTTGATGTATCTTTTGGAAGAAAAGTATTACCTTTTTCACAGCTGTAGGGCTGCTGTCTGCACTGAGGACTGGACTACCTGAAGGGCTTTTCTTTTCATGTGGAACGCACTTCGCCATATAAATATTGTAGTCCAGAAGCATTTTCTGCCGCACGTTGCCAGCCAGATCCTTGTGCTTCGGCTGGGATGCAATTTCTTCTGCACTTCCCTTGCTGCTGCTTCGACTGTGTGTGAGAACTCCAGACTGACTATCTGTTTTACTGTGTGTTGGCAAGATCCCTAAATCAAAAGGAATAATACCTGTTTTAACAGAAAAGGAACCTAACAGTCAAAGAGTGTATGATCAAGTGAATACTTCAAGGAAGAAAATTAGCTTGCAGATTTAATTTATTCTGAAAAAAGACCAGAGTAGTGCTTTTTGATTTTGAAGGGTAAAAGTAAATACCACTATTGTGTGGTTAGGTGGTCCTAACCCTAATTAGTCAGTATTTGGTATGATTCAGCACTCAGCAGGATGTGGGACTGGAAAAGTCAGCTGATTAATAGCGTATTTATATATGGACACAACATATATAGAACATATGGCAGAAATCCCAACAGCCCTGCTGAGGAATGCTTAAAATAAAAGAGTGAGGTGATTAACAGGTACCTATAACTTAAAAAAAAAAAAAATTAATTATAGGCTGCTACAATTAAAGGACTGTGAAAACCATGTAACTATTAGAATTTTAATTAGTCATTAATTTTGCATTTGCATTTCAAGAAGTTATGTGCCAGAAGTAATAATGTTAACCAATTTTTAAAAAGCTTCTCAGAGAATAGATAAAGACAGAAAAGCATGAGTCATTCAGATTTAAAATTGTATCCGAGGATGATTTGAAATTAATATTTCAAACATTTGACCAATACTGTAGACTAATATGTTTGTTGGTTCAGATACATATATATTAGCAGAGGGCATTTTATTTAAACAGAAAAACATGTTTTGTGACATTAACCCATAAGAAAGCTCTTTATTGTTTACAGGAGACTGGAGGGGAAGGAAGGATGGAGAAGGGAGAATGGGAAAGAGGATTGAGTCTAATATAATACTGCAAATGTTGACATCACTTCCAACAGTACAGAGAAGGAAAAAAAAAATGAACAGTTCATCCTTAGAAAAATTACAGGAGTTGTTACAGTCACTGAAAAATGGTGTATTCACATAAAGCAGTCTAAAAATAAGAATAGTTGAGGGCATATAGCCAAGTATGCAGCCAAGAGAGGAAACAGCAGGGTGGGAAGGTGGGAATGAGAGGCCAAGATAAGGAGCAGAATCTAGTGTTATTTGTCTGTAAAGATCACTATGACTCCACAGTTGCTATAACTACCAATGTGAAAACATAATGTTGGTCTGTTTCTTTCAACAGGCATTTTTACTAGAATATAAAACTTGAATACCTGTCTTACTCCCACATAAACTGGATAGCTTCTTTGCTTCAGACTTCAGCTTGGATGCAAGAAGGAACCTTCTGAACCATTCCTCCTTCTCCCTACCCGTCCTTCCAAAGAGATAAAGCACTTGATCCTTTTGGCTAGTGTACTTCGCTCCATCCTGAGGTTTCTTGGATTCATCATTGTTCAAGTCCACTTTTTCAGCAGGTAACTTTTCCTCTGCATTCTCTTTATCAGTCTGGGCCTTAGCCATAAAGTCATCCTGTCTAGCAAGTTCAATGCAAATAGGGTATTTCTTATTCCAAATCCGTTTTCGTGCCAGACTTTTAGGAACCAAGGAAATCTGAAGGATAAATAAAAGGGTTAAATTAACTTATTTTTCAGTTGTATCTTCTATGTTTCTTTAATCACACAAAGAGCACAGAACACGAGAGATACAGATCCTACATTGGATCTGCTGGGTTTAACTGACTCTTAACTTGTAGGTGGTTGATGTCCAGTCCACTGCTGTCACTAGGCCCTTAGTGAGCCACAGCCTTGGAATTAAAGCAAGGACCATTCAAGTAGCTTAGACTTCTACAATCATGTGAAGAAACTCCATTTTCACTTTCAAAAGATCTTAGTCTCATAGTTATGCAGAAAACAAACAAACAAACAAACTAAAGAATTAAAAAAAAAACAAACAACCCACACACACACACAAAAAACCAAAAAAACCCAACCAAAAAAAACAAAAACAAAAAAAAAAAAACAAAACAAAAAAACAAACAAACAAACAAACAAAAAAAAAAAAAAAAAAAAAAACCAAAAAACAATACCCCACCACAAACAAGAACCTTAGATAGTTTGGATTTTCATTACCCCCCTAAGTTTTAAACTCCACTTTTAAAGCCCACCTCACAAACCAAATGTTTGAAAAGGGTGAGTCACATCAAGTATGTAAGAATCAAGCCATAAAAGTGATCTGCAGATAACTGTATTCTAAAGTCAGTATATTCAGAAAGCAATGAGACAGAAAGTGATGAGAAGAGTTAAAAAGTGGAAAATAATCATCATTTGCTTATTATAGCCAGGGCACTTGGCATTCTTATAAACAATTGGAGCTGGGCTGAGTTTGGGGGGAAGTACTGGAAATTTTTCTAAGATACCATAGAGAACGATTGTCAGTCGTGCTCTCGTAGCATGTGATAGCTTTGCTTGTCTTTGTTATGGGACAACAAATCTGCAATAGGCAGGAATCTAAGCTTTTGCTTTATCTTTTGCACTAACATAAAGCAGAGCTCACAGCAAGTTCCGTTCCCATACTGATTCAGGGAAACAAAGGGAGGTTATCCTCACTGTCACCTTGGTCTTCACTTTCCCTCTACTTCCCACAGTCAACTGAAGCATAGTTTCCTCCTTCATCTGTAGCACCAAGACCCCTGTTGATGCAGCAGATTGAAACACATCCATTCTTTTAATAGCGGCATATTGACTCAATACGATGTCAGTGGAATCACAGATTTGAGACAGGCAAATAACATGTAGGAGAAGTGTCCCAGCAATATTCTTGCTGCACTATTCCAACTGCAAAATTCTCTTCTCCCTCCCTGGACAATGGGCACCAACCGCAAGTCGTGTCTGATCCAGCCACCTCTCGCTCTCCTCTTTTCCATCCATATACAATGTATGTTCCTGCTTCACATGAAATGCAAATGTTGTCTGAACTGCCTTGGCAGAGATACAACCAGTAAAGATTATGTATTTTGGTGCAAGCTTCAGAACAGTCATGCAGTAATCTAATGTATGGGGAACAATTCCCTGAATTCCCATGTGTTAGCTTCAGCTCTGAACTGACAGAGGAAAATAACGTTTTTCCCTTATTGGGTAAGTATGCCTTTATTTTATTTTATTTTTTTTTCCCTAAATCCTGCTCAATCTCCCTCTCCAGCACAATCTTTTGCAATTTAGTCACGACAACAGTTTTGTTTACATAATGACAGTACATGAAAATAGAATCATAGAGTGAAAAAACCCTTCAGAAAGTAAAAAAAAAAGTTTTGAAGTAGTCTTTGTTAAAATCATATATAACTAAGACACACTCACCCTGCTCTCTGTAAGTTCATAGATTTTCTGGCTGATATAAGTGACTTCAGGCTTTGGCTCATTGTACACAGCCCTTCTAGAAATATTTTTATTGGGTTTTGAAAGTCGTAAGGTGCTTCCTTCAAGCCGCACAAAGACAGAGTGAGTCAACGTAGCATGGTATGTTTCTGGATCATAATTATAAATTTCATTCATCCATCCCTAAAGGAAAAAAAAAAAACAACACAAAACAAAACACATCTATTAATGGGCTTTTAAGCTGCTAGAATACCAAGTACAGCACGTACACATAAGTTTTAAATATCCAAGCTTTTTGCTAGTTATTTCACTTATTGCACAAATACAAGAAAGCAGTAAATACCCTCAATGAGGTAGCACCAAACTATCAGAGCATGAGATGAGGACTGCATCCCAAGCATGCAATTTGTTTTCTCATTTTGTGTACGTAGCGCAGTGTTCTCTCACCTCATCTTCAGGAAAGGCTGCGAGATCTGCAGACACAGCCTTGCTGGGAAGAGCCACAAGGCAGCCAGTAAGTGCAGGCTGCAGAGCAGCACGTCAGCTTACAGCAAGCACGGACATTTTAATCACCAACAGTCAAGGTAAAGCAAACAGTCTGCTTATAGACATTTTATTCACCAACAATTATGGTCTGAGTAGAAGACAGTGGAGCTTGTTTTAAGACACCATGACTGTTTAGTAACATTTACCATGCTGTGTAACTGCCCAGTTACAATAAAAGAGTCACCCATCTGGGGATTAAAATTCATTTGTTCCCGTGCAGTGAAAGAAACAAAAACCAAACCACCCAGCCCTGCTGTGACAAGTCTGTAAGTGCTAACCACAGACGTGATGTTACTCCTCGAACATCTGCTTACAGAAAATGCATGATGATAAATGGGGCAGAAGACAAGCCAGGATACTCATTCAAAGTTTTCCTTCTATCAACCTGCCCAACAACATACTTTGAGAATTACTTCTACGTGCACATCAAAACCTCAATTCGGCATACTCAATATTCATTGTCAACAGATGGCAAAGGACACAGACTTAACCAGTCATACCCTAGAGCAGCAAGTAAGATGGCATCTTCACAAGTACCAAGGTAAGTATGGTAAGGGGGAAAACATCTGCTCCTGGGAAGTGGGGAGAGCTGAATGAGCATCCCTGGTATTCTCAAAACAAAGAAGTTGTAACTGCCTTATGCAAAACGTCCCAGAAATTACTGCATCATTTTAACTTATTAAAGAATTTTCCACCCCCACACAGAAATTTAGAGTTTATTTTAATGCTCCTTTACTTCAGTGACATACAATTTCTCAAAATAGACAGCATGCACTTTCTTAGGTGCCATAGTAACAATTATACGTATGTTTTGCTTACTCCACCATCTAGCTCCATTTTCACTATAAACCCTGAAAAGCCTAGATAAATTAGAATTTTTTATGTTCAGGAAAGATTAAGACATTCATCTTTGCTCAGCTCCAAAGCAGACTACCTCTTTAATTAACAGAAATACCCATACCAACACAGGCCCTTTGGAGAAGCTTTGTTTTGGGGTTTTTTGCTTACACTGGGTTATATGCAACCACTATAGAGGAAATACAATGAATGAGGAAGAGTTTTCTATAAACCATCAAGCTTCTGCACAGCAGGGTTGATGTTTGTTTGAGTACATCACATTTCCTTCCTAGAAATTATTAAGCCAGGACATCTTTGAGCAGACAGCAATTAATTTTCAGCCAGGGACTCCAGCTGGACTTACTGAAGCACAAGGATATTACACGAGTTGCCTAAAGCCACCGTAAGCCATTCACTCTCTGCAGAGCTGGAATATCCATATGGCCCACAGATCTTTGGAGAGACTCCCACCTGCCCCCTGGATCAGATCTCTGAGCTATTTCTATCTCAGACACTGAAGTCTGGAGCCTGTAGCCAGGCAAACATACAGACGAAAATTTGCTGCCTCAAAAGTTTATCACCTTCTCCTGCAAGTTCAGCTGAAGACCACACCCTCTGGCACAAAGGGCTACTTGGAAAGTGGATCTTTATATGAACTTTAGCCACACAAGCCCTTTTTATTACTGTAGTAAGCTATGATATTTTCAGTAGGAGGGTTGGAAACCGCCGGGTATGTGCAGTACCAAGAAGGAAGGTCACAGTACACTTGAAGTTTAACATCCCGCTTGAGATGGAACCAGTTGCACTTTTCTAACACCAGCACTTCAGCTGAGCAGAGGATGTGTTAATGCAAACAGGGAGTCATTTACACAATATTCTCTCGACTGCCTGTACCAGAGTAAGAAGTAAAAATCCACTAACAGCCTCAAAGAAGAAAAGCTGAGAACTAAGATGACATGGAACACATAAGAGGCACAAACTTTGCTCTACCATCTCAGCAGACATGTGGCTGTTATCCAACACCCTTCTTGTGCTTCCCACAGCACAACCATAAGGTTATTCACAACTGCGGAACCTGTCCGAGACTTCTAACAATTATTTCTGACTGCCTAAAGTACTGAACATTCAAAATCTATAACAGAACATAAATACATTTACTACCTAAAACAGCAGCATACGTAGTGATTTCTATACAAGGAAGGCATTGACTGCTTTGTGTGTTTGAGGCATAGCCCAAGAAAACAAAAGATACAGAAGTTTAAATTCAGATCTTTGGGGTTTTGTATCCAGGCAGTACCTAGCCAACACTCAGGATGAGATACACCACACTGAATTACTACAAACCCTGCTCGTACATTAATTTCTAGCTTCCTTATTCCTAAGGATGAACTGTTTCCTTTTTGCACTCATATTTCAAGTTATTTTGTAACACAGAGAAACACTTCATGGCTGAAAGTGAAATGTTAGTACTTCACCTAATGATGATTGTTCACTCTATTAATGAATCTAAAAATGTGTGCCAGATGCAGGAATGCCCCCCCCCCCCCCCAATATGTAACAGGGTTAAAGGGGGAAATGACACAATTTGCCTTCTCATTTCAGCAATTTCCATCTTTGTAAATTGTTTCATCTAGCATGAAAATCATTGTTGGGGTTATCCAAGAAACCCCAAAATTAACTTCAAAGTTCCTGCATTTTATGAACAGTTTTAGCAGAAATACCTCCAACCCTCTCTTTCCAAAAACAAACTGGAACAAAAGATTCACAGCCTACAGAAACCATTTTGCAATGCATCTAAACAGAGAAGTTATGTTCCCATAACGTGCTAGCAACAGATGGATTTCCCCAAACGCCTGAAACAACAATGGATTTCCTTGTGTAGGAGAGAAGCGACTGTATGATAGGTCTTTTTTGTACAAGCGAAGTTGTTAAAATAAGAAATTTAGTAATTCAGGGAGGACAATGACCACAGTGATATGCTACTCTGCAGCTGCTTGCCATTTACACTGATCCTGTGATCTCCATTTAGAAAGGTCAGCAGTTGCCCTGAGTTCACAGCCGAAATTAGGAGAAAGCGCCTCACCATCAGCCTGGTAACTAACCTGAAAAGGAATATTGAGCAGCCCAGCTTTTAGAGCAAAGGTCACAGTCACTATTCCAAATCCCCACACAGGTGTTAAAAGGATCCAGCCTGTTTGTTAGAGAGCAGAGGCTGCAGAGAGCAGCAGCACAGCACCTCCATCACAGCAGTGCTATCAACGAAACCAGACCTCCAGGGATCGCATGGCTCTGGGGAACACAAGCACCTGCATAAAATGGCTTTAAAAGGCTCACCCTGGTTTACTTTTCCTCCTTTGTGACTCTAGGCAGCAAATTTTTATTCATACTGCAGCTCAACAGAATAGTTCATGTGTGTGAAGAGCTGCAGAGTCAGGCCCTGCAGAGTATCAACTTTTTAATGTTGATCTCAGGCATGTTATTCCTTAAGCTGAGAGGGGAGGCTGGGGGAATGCCAAAAGATCCTTACGAAGGACCCAGGAGGCTGCAGGCACAGACCATGTCTGCAAGTAAAAATAAATAAAAATAATTACTTCTATGTTATTTTCAAACACATGAAAAAAAGAACCAGCAGGTCAACTTTACAATACAAGCACAAATTTGGATTAAAACTGCCTCCAGAGCTTCTTAGTGATATTAACAGATTGATTAACATCCACCATCATTAAATGAGATAATCAAATGCTCCAGCACCAAAATTCTTGAAAGACTGTCAATAACTCAAATTACACTGCTTGTATTAACATTCTTCTCATTACTACTATTTTATAATACTTCAACAGTATTTTGCTGGATGAGGAGAAACGTAATGCTGTTTTTTTGAGCTTTTACTGACAGGGAATCTAATGACACGAAAAAGGTCTAAGGTGTGCAAAAGTAACCATCACCTCAACTAGAAAGCACATTTGTCTGCCAGAAGCCACTATCAAATCATCAAACCTGAAGTCACTTGGGTGATATTCAGGAACAACATGGTGGTAAAAAGCCTCCTCTCTGTACAGCTGTGGTTCAAAAAAGCTTCACTTGTGCAGCAAGCGCTGCCAACAGTGTCTTCTCATGAAAGTTCTTCCCAATGGAGGGGGCAAATTCATCATTTCCATTTTAGCTGTTACTTGAAACCTTTTGTATCAGACAGCACAACACAAGGGAATGAACACTTGAGAAGGCCAATAAGGAAGTTAGAAAAAGCTAATGCATTAGAGAAGAAAAAAAAACAACAAAAAAACAACCACATGTGGGTAGAGGAGACAAAAAAAAAAAAAAAAAAAAGAAAGAAAGAAGAGGAGGAGGAGAAGGAGAAGGAGAAAAGAAGCCAGAGAACTGAAGGAAATAAGATAAGAAAACATAAACTGAAAACACAGGGGGGGTTGTGTGCATTTTCTGGTCGGGGGGGTAGGTGTTCTCCCCCCACTACCAAAGACATTTAAGTGAAGTAAGTACAGAATCTACAGAAGCCCACACTAACTGGCACAACAGTGGTTTTTTTCTTCCACCTTGCAAAGAAAGAATTTTGAGAGAAACAATATTAACGTTCAGGTATTTCAGCAATTGCTGAGGGGAATTTTCCACTAGTTCTTGAAACCAGGGAAATGCCAACTTCTCAGACAGTATTTACATGGGGAGAACGCACATGCACTTGTACAAAAATAGCTCGACGGCAGTTTGGCAGAATCCCAACTCCTAGAGCACCATAAAGGGATCTTACTCATACCCTTTATCATAATCATTATGGCATGAAAGCAATTCAGGCCAGAATACAAGACCAACAAGTCCTGAAGAGAACATCTTTATGAAAGAGCATCAAGTTTGGTTTTCCTATATTCATCTGAGTTTTGTTACACATTAAATCTTTATGTCATTTTTCAGAGGATCTAAACTGTACAGTGCTCATTTTGTCAGAGGCAAATAGAAAACAGTTGTGGGGGGGGGGAATAATAACTTGCAATCTGCTAAATCACATTACATTATGCTCCAATACAGTATGGGCACTGAACTGTTTTTTAAACTCCTGAAGCATTGAGAAGCCCTTTTATACAGCTTTAAATATTAAGGACAATGTGAATGAGTGCAAGAAATACTGATCAGGTCATACAAAGTGATCTACATTCATACGGACTTCTCTGCACAGTTAATTTCTTGCCTACAGCCATTCACATAAAATGTATCTCCTGGATAAAAGCATTAAAATATAGTTCAAAGGTTCCTATACAGCAGCTGACACCTCAAAGGGTCATCTTAACACCAGCCAGCAATGAGTATCGGGATCTTTACCAGTTTTCAAGTATCAAGGCAATTTTGTACGCATGGTTTCAGCACCCAATTAACAAGGACAAAACTTTAAATCTGGAGATTTGTACATGTAAACAGCAGGTAAATCAGTTGAGCAGAGAGGATTGCTCTGTCTGCATTCACAACAGCAAATAAAGGCCACACCTTGTAACATTCAAGAAAAACACCAAGGTAGCATCGGGGCCGGGCATGCAATTGCTGTTTGTATTCAGCAAAAGTTGGCTTTCATACCCCATTTCTCGAACTTTTCAGTTGCTAAATTAGCTATCAGTGCACTATAGATTCCACAACATATAACCAATACTGTAGGAATTCAAATTCATGCAACCTTTGCTTTGTCACCCAACTGAAGATGAACCTTCAGAAAGCTCAGGATAGATTTAATATTTACAGGAATAAAATGAAGCATTCACAAATAACTCATAAGCAAGTGATATGAAATGAAGGTGGTACCACTATCATTCTGAAATGCTTCTGGTGCACATCAGAAACTAGTAGATGCTTTTTTGTTCAGAATTCTGCATTTGGGAAAATGCTTTTTTAATTCATCACAGATAGAGAACAGGAGAGGCAGGATGGGGACAAGGAAGAAGCACAAAGTCACTGAAGTAACTGAGTGGTTGCATGGGTCACAACTGAACAGAAAGCAATTTGCCAGATGTACGAGATGATGGCAAGTTTCAGTAGCTGAATAAGAAGCAGAGATGGGTAAGAGCAGAGAGGAGGGAGGATAAATTCTAAGAGCCTGATTTAAAACTCATCTCTCAGGCACATGTTTTGCTGAACTGTAATCCATATTATGCAGTACAATATTCAAGAGAGCAGCATGCAGATCCACAGACATAACTCATGAGTACATCCCTCCCATCACTCATTCCCCTTCTAAGTAGCTAATATTTGAGGAGTACCCATGTCTTTCCAACTATCAATGCTTTGCTTGAACACAACACTTTTGAATCTACTTAGACTGAACAGACAAGACAGGCAAATTACTGCCTAGAGAGTAAAGTACCCCAGAAACAAAATACATCTCACAAGATGCAGCTTCAAGAATAAATGCTATTTTACACGCTAAACTTTGACACTTCTCTGAACTTCTCCTCAGTAGTTCATCTGGATCATTTTAAATCCATCAGCATTTTTTTTGCCCTTTTACTTTTGAAGCAATTCAGGTTTTCTACTAATCCTCAAGGACACTGAAGTCTTATGTATTCTTGGATACTAAACCATTTGGGTGCCTGCCAAACCCTCCTGACCCTAAAACAGTATTTACAAATTGGGATAATTCAGCTCATTTACACCTTCAGAATAACCCTGGTTTACTGCTTCTACCCAAAATAATACACACAGATACACACACAAAAAGCCATGGTCTCACCTTCAGTATTTCAGGTTCTTTGATGTCTAGAGCTCCTGTATTCCATCGCCTTTTCATGCTATTATGCAATTTGATATATTCGTTAGTACGTGGAGTAAGAAGCCAAATCACACAGACAGCTATCATAAATCCAAGGGCCATTCCAAATAAGAGTCCACTTAAGTAGCCAGGGAGAGGGATAATAAAGTAAGCATAGACTAACAGTGTTAAGAAGTATAAAGTTTTCACTGGTATTTTAGGCTGCTGAACATATGGATTATTTTCATCTTCACTACTGAGCATAGTACCATTTTCCTCAGTCATCTCTGAATCAAGCAAAGCTTCAGTAGGTTTATCAGGTTTGCTTTCATCCTCTAGCAAGGAAAAGTCTTCAGAATACAGTTCACAAAACTCCTCATCCTCTCTGCTTGCTAGTGCAGACAACGAACATTTTTCAAGTACAAGCGAAGTTTTTGAACTCATGTCCTTTGTGCTTGCAGATTGAGAGCTTTTGGTCTCTGTCTCTTTTGCATGTTCCTCAGTCACTTTTGACTGATGGTTCTTACTCAGGTTAGAGTCACTTCCACAGAAGTCCCCTTCAGAATCACATTCTTCTTCCTTAATGCTGTAGTTGTTATTGCTTTCCAAATGGCCATTCAAACTGGAAAGGTTTGAGAGTTCTGAAGCACTTGAAGATAAGGCTTTGGGCCTGTGGCTACTACTTTCATCACCCATTATTTTACTGAGCAGCTGAAAAGGCTCATAGATTACTTCAGAAAGGCGTCTTTTAGTATCTTCAATTTTAGCCTCCATTTCAGGTACTTTAAAAAATGAACGAGTGTCAGAAGGAGAAGTCAATGGAGATGAGGGGGCAGTTTTAGAATCACCACCTGCAGCTCGAGGTTGAGTGAACTGTTTGAACAGATGTAAATTCAGTTTCGAGTCAGGTGGTCTGTAAGACACAGCTTCAGATTCTTGTTTAGAAGTGTCTGTAGACAGAGATTTCACTAAAGTTTTCATCAACTGTCTATGTCGCATCGGTGGGGTGGGTTCTTTTGGTTCCACATCTGTTGAAAGGGACTTGACTAAACCCTTAAAAGGCTTTGAACTAGAAACTGTGGATGATCCACTAGAGCAGACAACTGATCTGGAAGGGGATGAGGATGGGGAAGACAACAGGCTGGACTTCTGTTCCACAGGTGGTGACGCACCTGATAAACTAACTGTATGACATGAGTGTGATGATGGAGACAGGACTGATGGCACTGCACTGAATACTTGGGACGCGGAAGGAGAATCCAACAGCTTCACAGTCTCTGCAGTTGGCAGAGCCACGGGTGATGAGGACAGCAGTGATGCAGAATTGGCCACGTTAAGCGAGGTAGCTGGACCAGAAAAATCATGGCCGGTATGCTCAAAGCAGAGGTCTTCCTTGGCTTCAAGTGCTGTTACAATGCTTTGGTCATCTAGTTCCTCATCAAGAAATTCTTTAAACTCCTCTTCCTCCTCTTCTTCCTCCTTCCCAAATGCAGAGAAATGAATAGTGATGGTTTCTCGGGAGACAGATCGTTGGACCTGCACTTTTGGTGCTGACTGCTTTGAGGACATTTCACCAGTTTTCTCTGCATGGCTACTGTTCTGACTTGTCATTGCAGGTCCCAGAGACGTGTCAGAGTCTGTGAAGAAAATGTAATATTACGTTAAGTGCATTTTTTCCCCTTCCTCAAGCATCCTTATTTTCAAGAGTTAAGTCAAACATAAGAGATGAGTTAAAAGGCAACAGGTCAGTCAGCTGAAAATTAAAACACTGGACATGTTTAATCTCAGTGGATTTAAAGCTGTCTAGTTCAGTTATGGACTGCATTACTATAGAATTTTACTGTAGATTTATTTAATTGAAAAACTTATCTGTATTTTCATTAATATCCCATTCACATCTCCTTAACTACCTCAGTCTTAGTATCATTGAATGCAGGAACAGATTCAAAGAAAGACAAAGAGAAAAACTTGTTCGTAATGACTGGCAATCATGGATATGAAAGGAGAGCGTTACCAGACCCCCTCAGATGACCTTGAAGGAAGAATCTCACACTCTTTTAGGTAGAAAAGCCACACAAACAAACAAAACAAGAACAAACAACAAGCAGAAGCTACGTATGTTGAAAACTGCAGATCTAGGTTACTGTTTGCTAGGTAACATATCTCCACTTAGTGCAAAATGGCAATATTAAAGAAGTGTTGGGCTGCTAAAATTAACTTCATGTATTCGAAATTACAGTTCATCTCTGATGTGTTACCTTCCTCTTTTCCCCCGCTGAAAGCACTTCCAAATTCCAGAAACCCCATCCCACCCCAGCACACTGAAATTCTTCACTCCTAACTTTAAGTTCCTTCTACATGCGATAATTAATGCTTTCTATTTCTTTTAAATAAAGCAAATTTTAAACTCAAAGTAAGGTCAGAAATATGTAAAAGTCTTCATGTGTGGGACAGTACCTTCTTTAGTATACCTGCTTGAACTGGTCTATAGGAAGTAGAGATTTAAACTTTATCATGTGTGCTATTGTGGTTTATGGTTGGACTCTATGATCTTAAGGATCTTTTCCAACCTGAACAGTTCAATGATTCTATGTAGTCTTTGTCATTCCAGGTTTTGCAAGCTATGGACAAATGATAAAGAGACACTATAGTCAAATAATCTGCAGGGAAAACAAAGCTTAATTGGACAGAACTTAGTATTAAAAGTTATCCTCCCAAATTCCAAGACTAGACACCCTTTACAAATGTATTTTAGCAGAATCCTGCTACAGCAAGTTGAAGTAGCTTCAAACAATTCAATAATAGGTTGTATGAAAATAACTGTTATCCAAAAGATGTGTTTGAGATCTACCTCAGATCACGTATATCCCCAAAGAATGTATTACTGCTAGCAACATTGCTGTAAGACCATGCAAGGATGCTTCAGTAGAGGCAACTACTCTTCTAGACAATATAGCAACAATACTATTGCTGATTCAATACATACACTAATATACCCACCTTTTACATCAATTCTATCTGCACACTATTTCAAGCATTTTATTGACCCATGAAAGTGGAGTTAGAATACAGTTACATGGAGAGGATATAACACACATTCAAATCAAGGCACTGGTGACCATCCAACAAAGATCAAGACTCACAAGAAAAGCTCTGCCTGTCTGGCCGTGAGGCAACACTTCATCTTCACTGTCAAGACAGCAAGTTTACCACTTCAGTAACTGAATTATTTTTCAGAAGCTGTTAAAGTGCTGTAATCAAACTGCCACGCTGAATTAACGAGAGGCCTTTGCTGACGTTTAAGGAGCAGTTCAGAAGAATGATTATGTGGTGGTGGTGAAATGTTCACTCCACCAGCAGCTGAGATACCGGGTTGTGTTATCCAGCAAGCGAGTGCCGCCTGTTTGTCATCATCTTCCTACTAAAGGTAGTAGCCCTTTGTACTTGCAAATGGAGCTGTTCATGTAAACATTGTTTAACCTGTCAGTAAACTGAGCTGGGTAAACATTTTAAATAGCAGATCTTTGCTACCCAGCTTATCCAGTAATGTTGGATCAGAAATGAGTATCTGTCCACAGCTTCCTACTCATTATAGTTGTCCATTTTATGGCTCCTGAATTGTTGACTAGTTTATTCCTTGCTGCTTCCAGCATTTGTGTACTTCCCAATCAGGTTGCACAGAAGAAGCTGGACTCTGTCATGCTTCATGCAAAGCCTCCAGAAATCTGAATTTCAGTTTTTAGTCACAGTTTTGAAGCATACACCAGGACATCAGTGTGGGTTCAAAGAACCAAATGAAGCCTTCAGGACCTAGTCATGCTTTCACTTGACACCTATACATCTTTCTGACAAACTGCTTAAGAGACAAAATTCTGACCCAAGATCAGGTTCTGGCTTCATTTTTTATCATGGAAATGTTTTTCAAACAAAAGCATCCAAATATATTTTGGAGAGGGGAAAAAACTACTACTAGACTGATGGCATCAGCTTGAAATGTCTGACCTTTTCTCTTCTGCCCATTTGGCACCAACCATGTATCAATAATCTAGAAACTACTCCCCACACATAACATTTCTAGTTTGTTATTTTCCGTCAGCTAGAAATTCATGGGTTTGGTTAGCTCTTTAGCACACTGTGTTTACACCATACAGTTAATTACCTTGTGTTTAAACACCAGTTGCCATGTTGTGCTAATGCAGTGTTAATTACCTGAAACAAATGAAGTTTACTTGTACGCACCAAATGTACTGAAAGATTTTACTGCTTACTGAAGAAGCAAGATTTTTTTTTTTTTTTACATCATGATTAACTAGTTAACACAGAAAGGAAGGAAATTCTTGATTAGCCAATATTTGCCTACCCCTAGACATGTTACTGTACCATGAATTATGTCTTATAAAAGCACATTTTTACATCAGCAATATTGACAGGGCAGCAGCAGAACATGAACAGAATCCAACTGTATGCACTTCAGCATCCTCAGCCCATGACATACAAGGTAGCTCTGTAGCATCCAATGCCCTCAACATCTGGCCCAAGCAATAGTACAGTTGAGGGGACTTGTTTCCAGGAACAACCATTTCTAGATTGGCAAAGAATAATTTTTAGCCTTCTTTGATCTTGCTGGTACTTTCTAAATCAATCAATCTTGTTTATAGGCTGATTCTGCTAGAAGGCAGGCCATGCTCTTCCCAAGCACAGCTGTTCAAGGCTGTATCTTGTATCAAATTTTGCAACAACTGGTACATCAAAAAAAGTGCAGAATACAGGAGAAATACAGCAACGCTCTTTAGTAAAGAGAGCACACGTATTCTGGCCAACAGCAGGCATTACAGGCATTCTGAATATCAACTAGGACTACAACAGTAGTGTGCTCTCTACATTACTTCAAGCTTTTAACAACTCTAACCTTTCTCCACACACCAGATATCCCACTGAGAGTAACTTCTCCTCCATAAACACAGGATAGAGATCTTCCCCTGCTCTGGTCAGGCCCATGTTTCCAATCCATTCCTAAGCACAATTTCTCTTTTTTATTGCAAAGGGATTTTTATTACTTTTTTTTCAATGTAGTTGCCAAGAAGCTTTTCCGTAGCAAATACAGTTACATCCCCGACTTCTTCCACCGCTACCACTACTGACAGCTCTTCCACTAGGTGTTCAGTTTAGTTAACAAAGATATTTCATCAGGTTCTTGAAGCATACATTTTTTACCCCTTAAAAAACATTAAAACAGATTCACTTCCCAGGATTTCCAGCTACATTTTCCTCACTTGTCGCTTCTACTTTTTGCTATTCCTCAACTCCTCTCCTGGCTGTTTGAAGACCTGGTGTTTGCAGCCTCCTCATTTGATGGGACACAATTGTGAACTGACTTGTTTGCAGATTACATCAGTATTTGCAAAAACATGGGTTTTCATTGATCCTTCTTTTCAAAGCCACACCGTCCCCACCTTCTCTGGCTGCCTCTTTTGGTTTTCTTTGTCGTTGTTGATTCTGGAGATGCAAGGTATCGGTTTTATTTATGTGGTAGGCAAGCCTGAATAATCATCTTAGATCCTCACACTTCAAGTGATTCAAAACATTAACTTTTACATGGAAGGGAAAGGCTGCTCAAAAAAAAAAATTCCCTTCCCTCAAAGGTTTGAGCTTTGAATGCTTTTGCAAGGCAGAATGAGAGAGCTGCCAGGCAACTACAGCCACTTCCACTTCTTCTGTTAAGGCACTGCACCCCCATCACCCACACAACAGCAGTTTATAATTCTCACCTACAGGCATTGCTTTTGAAGCACTACAACAACAGCAAGCAGCAAACCAGGGGAACAGCTCGTGCACACTGCCTGGGAATAGAAAGTATTTCTTGCCCAGCCCTTTGCCACTGGGCAGCGAGGCAGCGCAGGAGCAGAGGATGCGTTTCTACCCAGATGACAACAGGTCTCCAGCATGCCGTGAGGAACCTGCTGACAAACAGGGACACCCAGGGAGAGACCAGGTGTTGGGCAGCGCTGCGCCAAGTTAGGCCATGACACCTTTGAGAAGTGTTGCTGCAGCAACACGTGCTCTTAGCTGCACCAGGAAGGATTAATTGGGAGTGTTTATGGAAATAGTCAAGGACCCAGGTAACCTGTCCTTTTGCCCAACAGCATAAACAGCCGCCGCCAGAGCTGGCAAACCCTCTTCCCTGCAGTGGGCAAACACTGCACACACCCCACCCTTCTTCAGCTGAGCCTCAGAAACCACCTACTTCACAGCACTGAGAAAACACTCATTGCACTAAAGTGCCTGTTTAGACAATTACAGTATCAACTTTCCAGATAAAGCAAAGCAATTATTTTCACATTAATGTTTTAGAAAGAGATTCATCCAAAACAGAAAACAGTAAACTAGGAACTAACTTAAAAGAATGGGTCATAGTTCTATACACCATGCTTAATTTTGTCCACCCATACACAGTTCAATTTAGCCATGTTTACTAATTAAATAAGGGATATTCAGTAGAGCAATTCAATGGTTTTTGTAATCATTCAGTTGGAGAAACAGGACAGATTGGGTAAGTAAATTCACACATATTGCAACATCCAACTATTTCAATCACATCGCTATCACTTAATGCACCATCTACACATGGGGGAAAGGAAAACACTTCCATAAAAATGCACAGCAAGGTTCCAAACTTCTCAGAATATTTTTCCTGCTCATTGATACTAAACACAGACCAAAAAAAGTGTTTTCCACAAAACAGAAATTCCTTTTCTACTAAGTAATGACCAAGTCTTAGAGGTTATTAAAAAGCATTGTAATACTTTCCCCTGTATCTGTCAGTTGCATCAGAAGAACAAGCTCTAAATGCTATTCAGGAAGACACTAATTTGATTATTGATAATGCCACAATTCAACTTCATTCAGATTGCCATCACTTTTCAAAGAGAAAGATGTTTCTAAGTGCTTATGTCTCTGCTTTCCCCAACAATCCTTCTGTGCCTTCACTCTCTCAAGAGGCACCTCCTGCTTTGGCAAACTGCCATCACCTAGACTGGGGATAAAAGCAGTTGTCCTTTAGGACTATCGGGGCTCATTATTATTTTGAGCTACTCGATTGCCATTTCTAAGTGTCAGACTGAAGACAGATTTAGAGCATGAATCATATATCTATCCTTCATTTGGTAGGAAGGAGAAATAGTATATTTGGGTTAGACTACTTTTGCAATATCTACGTAGTGTGACAGAAGAGCTACAAAAGATCTTACGCTAACATCAACAGGACCACCATAATGCATTATGCCATTGTTCCCAACCCAGGCTAGAAGCAGCTAGAAGCACACTAAATGGTTCCCTGTTGGGAATACCTGCACAAGCCAACATGATCTGAAATTCATATTTGCTCTCAGAAATTACAGATTCCACTTGATTTACTAGAGATTCAGCCAGTATCTTCCTTACAACACCATGAGATATGGGAGGACTGTTGTTAATCTTTATACTTTATTTTAAATAAAAACCAGCTCTCAGCATCAGACAAAATTCCATCTGTCAAGAGTCAAAAGTTTTCATGTCCTTCAAAACACAGTACTAGCAATCATTATCGACTACAGTCTTTACTTAAGCAATGCTTTAAATTACTGGAAGTTCACATCTCCAATAATCTGTTATCACTACTTTGCCACAGGAGTAGGCTAGAAAGCCAATTCGCATTTAGCCCTGAAAGATCTCACTGAAGCAGACATCACTGCTACTGGGGCATTATCTGACACATAAAATTAATCTCATTCAGCAGATTTATACCACAAAAGACAAAAAAATAGGATACAAAATAAAAACCCCAACAACATCCTTTCCTATCCACATTCAAATTTATAATTACGACAAATGAAATGCCCCTGGCATCTCCACCAGTTAATGTATTCCATGGCTAATATCTATTATTCCTTTTACATCCACTAGTCATTACTTTTAAATGAACTACATAGAAAGTGTTGGTAATTACCATCACACAATAGTCCATGAAATCTTGTGTCAGGGATACAGCTACCCAAGCTGAAGATAATACTTTAAAGATCACTTTCCAACAGGAATAAGAAGGAAGTTTTGCTTCACCTTTCAAGTTCACGCATTTGGATTTGAGACTGGGGGGGGGTGGGGGGGGCAACAAAATCACAATAAAATCTGTTTTAAATCTAAGCACAAAAATGAAAAAAGTTATATCAAGTACTATTGAAATAACGTAATTTGGTCAAGTGTGAGAAGAGAAATGCCCCAGAAACCAAAGGTTTACAGAGAAACTTCTGTAGTAATTTAGAAATAAAAATATTAAGAGCATACTCTCAGAAAGAGAGGCAAACTTTTGACACAGCTTTATCCACCTGTCTAAAACTGCTACAGTACCTGCCTGAAGCACTCTCTTCAGAGTCATCCTGACAAGCCAAAGGGGAGTAAAAAAAACCATGGTCCATTAGCAATCCTGAGCAATAAACATATAACTGCTGCATTTCTCTTCTAAAAGGGAGCAGAGACTAAATCAGAATTTGCTGGTGCTGCAACAGTTCTGCATCTCAACAGAAAATATTTGATTATTACAGAAATAAAACATCAGGAGCTTACACATAAAAAAATTACATCCTACCAAGAGAGTAAATGCTGAGGTGGAATATAAAACTATGCAGCATTGTAATGCTCTGTCTCATCTCAGTGGAAAGAAAAAGAAAAAAATCCACTCCTCAGTCTGATGAAAGATTATCTAAAACCTCTGTGGATTAGTCAACAGTTGAAAATGCTGTCCATATCACTGATTAAATTAAAGGTCACTACAAAATCTTTAGGAGAAATTTTCACTGAATGACTTACAGAAAAGCATGTTTCTGAAATGAAGTCAAATAAGCTGCCTTGAATCCTAAATTTAAAAGGGCTTATCAAAATTGTTTTACAGGCTTATTTTTCCCAACAGTCCACATACACATCCATAGGTAAAACTGCCTACAGGTAACAAGTTCAATAATTTTTTTTTTTTTTTTAACACTTACATTCATTTTACTAACAAAACAAAAATCAGTCAATATTCACAGCAACTGTGAAGTTAAAACAACCATACAGCTGCATAAGAAAACAGCAGAATAGATTTTAAAAATTAATATGCTTGTCCACATGAAGGTAAAGAGATACACAGATGAGCAATTAATAACTCAAACTCTAGGTGCCCATGTAATATGTAATTAGGAAGGACCATTAAAAAAGAGATGGAATCTACAGATTTACAAACCACACCCCATAGGTATCTAAAGAGATTTTCTTCTTTTCAGAAGATTTTTAACTATTCATCAAATCTTACATTCCATTTGTACACCATTCATTCTAATTTCATGTTTTGCAGAGGATTTGCATGCACGGTGCTTTAAGGCTTTCTCACCTGACAGGACAAAGTGTAGTACACAATCATGGTTTCTTTATTTCTCAGGGATGTTTTCAAAATGACAGAAGGGAATATTCTCTGGTCTAACTAAGCAGGACTAAAGCATTTAAAAGTTAAAAGCATTTAAGTCTGAAACAAGCACACACATGCCTAAGCAGCAAGGTGGTAACTCTTAAAAAAAACCTGGCACATATTCCAGAAAGTCACAATAGCAGAGCAGGAAAAAGGCATGGGGGGTGGTAGAGTGTTTCAATTCAAACTCTCGCTGACCAACTCACACTAGTGGATTATCTTTGTAACACTGCACACAACTTGATGAGCTCTCTTCTCTACCACCAAAGTCCACACAACTTCACATATACAAGTGTCAGTAGGACTTTTTACCATCCTGCATTGCCACTTATCTCTGAAGGTGTCTTAGCACACATATTGGTCAGTATGTTTCAGCTAAAAGAAACTTCTACATTCTCATCTGCAGAAGGTTACTCACTCACATGGTGTCTGTTGGGTTTTTACCAAGGTGACTTCAACCAGAAGCAGCACATTATGTCCAGCTCTTCCGATACAGCCAGGTCATTGCTGTTTTCTTTGCAACCACTCTAGAGCCTGTAAGAGGTGCAAGAGATACACAGCTCTGTATAGAAATGTAGATGATTTCACATGCCTAGAACCTTGGCATGTCCTAGGAACAATGCAGTCATTATTTGAGGATCGTCTGGTTTCTGATCTTTCTCATCCTCCAGCTCTGGTGGTACATACTCAACTTTTGGATCCCCAGGCAGTTGGCAACAAAATGAAACAAAAACTCCTAATCAAAGCAAGGCTACTTTCAGAAAGCTTAAATTATCTCTATTGGAAGGAGGACGACTACATCTGCATTTAATACAAATAAAAAAGGATTCACACCCAACCAGAAACATAGCTGTACTTAACACATCAAAATTAATTAACCTAAGGTACCTGAAGACACATTACAAGCTACAACTATTAACACAGGGAACTGCTGATTGCACTTGCTTACTTCCTTGCATCTTATCTACCTAAAGAAAGCAAGAAGTGTCTTTGATAAATGCAGAAGATGCATTCCAGATAGAACAGAACAGGATTTCTCAGAAGTTTTTGCAAGCATAGTCCCCAGAGGGTCTAGAGGACAGAAAAGCTTAGGAAAAGGTCAATAAATACGACTTTGTAACAAGTCTTTCCAGAGTTGCAGTTGAGTTTGAGAAGTGGTGGGACAAAAGTAATTCAACCCAAGTCAGACTGTAAGGTTCCTTAAAAAAAAAGAACAAAACAATTCCTATCACTCAGAGAAGCAGTCTTGCCAATACCTCAATGCCATTCATTGAGTAGTCTTGCCTGTCATTGGGGGATTCCACGAAAAATTAATGGAGAAAAGTATTACCTGCAGTTCATACAGCACTTTGAACAAGGAAGATCATACAGAATCACTAATTTCTTAAAACAGTAATAGCAAAGACAAGTTAAAGCAGCTGAAGAATCACACAATCCACCTTATTCTAGCAACAAACATGCAGAGATCATGAACTCCTAGTAACAGCTTCTATGCTTTAAATTCCTTTAACTTCTAATTCATAGAAGGATCCATAGAAGGTTTACAAACATGAAGTCAACTCTGAAGAAACCTTGTCCTAAGAATAGCAGGAAAACAAAATATCAAACTCGGAACTGGAGAATACCAGACATCTCTCTTTGCTTAAGGCAACGTTCATCTCATTTGATTCAGATTTGTCTTCAACTCAAATACTTAGAAACTAAAATGCAAAAGTTCAGCAGCATTGTATCTTTCCAACCAGAGGATGTAGTGCAGAGTGATGAGGACAAGAGAACACCCTAGATACAGAGTTTCCTAAGACTGAAATGGAACCTAGATGACCCCTAACAAACTCAATTTTTCCCATGCTAAAGACAAAGTTGGTTTGTTGCTTGTGTTTGTTTGTTTTAAGGAAAAAAACCCAAACAACAAAACAAAAACACAAACCACCACAAAACCAAAACACACAACATAGAAACACTGTCAGACCTTGATAAGCAAAGGTCTGCAGTGAAGCATAATTAAAAATTTTAGGATGGCCATCCCAGACTTTCCCAGCTTCACAATTAACTATCAAGACATATGTGGTCTTGGAGTTTTTTCAGCTTGTCAGAAAGCTTCTAGAGCATTGCAACTGTCATATATGTTTCAGTATAGTCTCTCAAAGGTTAATTTGCATTAGAGTGGTTTAAGCATTTTATGATTAAAAATACTGGACTATGAGACAGACACCAAAAAAACCCACTCAATTGCACAGAGCTGAAGCAACCATAAAACTCCTAGTCTTTCTATTACAGTACAATCAAATATTTAACAAAATCCACAAAAGCATTAAGACAAAACAGGTAGAAGTCTTAAAAGCATCCACATGTGTGTTCTCATTTAAACATGTGTATTCTTACTTTTCACATAGTACTGGTATAAACTTGCTGACAGATAGTGGAAGGAACTGGACTTTGTTATCGAGAACATGAAAGGGGTCCCTGCCAAAAGCTGGCTACTAAAGTCAAGGCCACCAGCCTGATGTGACTTCCCCTCTATTTCTTGCATTAGACACAGAAAAGAGCAATAGGTAATGGAGTAGTTTAATATATTAAAGCTTACTGGTGATTTGTTGGGATTTTTTCCTACTTTCTTTTTGTGTTCTCCCCCCCCCAAGAGCAATTGAGGTAACTCCTCTTTCTAAAAGCTGGGATACATTTTAATTGCAACACATGGTAGGTCAATTACAGACTGCCTGACCTGAGCAGCTGCTTTACAGGCTTGACTCTTATTGAAAACAACTGAGTCAGAAAATGCTGAGCACCTCCCACAACATATTTTTTAATCCTAATTGCTAAGAAACTATGGCAGATAAATACATGAAAGAAAAGCAACTTTGGCAGCAATCTGAATTAACAGGAGTATTTTACATACAAGTAGATATAAAGACACTATTTCTCAAAAGGAAAAAAAAAATCATTATACTGCAATGACACAGTGAAGTCCTTATGTACCTTAAAGCCCTTTTGTTCACATCCCTTAGCAACAAGGATATGAGGATCTTTCCCTCTGTTTTTCCTCTCTCAAAATGTGGGTACTGTTAACACACTTAGAAAGATTATTTGTCATGTGAATACTCTCAAAAAAAGTAACCAAAATAAGATTGGGAAGAACACAAACAGTGCTCTCCTCTTTTCTTCAGCAGCGTGGATTTACCCCAACACAGTTTTCCACTGTGTGAATCAGGCCACAAATGTAAAATAAAATAAAATAATAATGAAAAAATACCTCTGAAAAGTTCAAGATAGTTAAGAGTTTTCTGAACTTTTCAGCACTCCTTGAAAACTGTTCTTATTGCCTCTGCTGAAACGTAGTTTCCAAAGATCAATAATGCAGGAAGCAACACAGCCAGCCATTACTCACTCACTCTCAGAGAGCAGTTATTTGTTCCTATATGGTATAATTCACTCATATAGCATGCAGACAGACACAGCTCCTTATCTGAGTAGAAAGCAGACCTCAGGTAGACTAGTATGATGGGACAACATCTGTAACTGAAACCATTCCTCCAGGTCTCTTTATTTCACAGATGCACATACCGAATCCTGATCAGCTACATATGGAGCTGTACAACACAGGCACAGATCTCACTTTTGCAAACATTAATCAACGTAGTTGTCTCCAGGCATTTCACCTGACAGCCCCACAGGCTGAAAATTAAAAGGTCAGAAGGTGGGTGTCCTGTGGCAGTACACACCCCAATTCCCCAGCTGCCTGCTCAATTCATTGCACAATATGAAGCGAGCTTAAGAAAAAAAAAAAAAACAAACTTAGGACTTTTTAAGAACCCTAGGTCTACTTAAATTCAAGCACTGTCATTCTCCTCTGCAGTTACTTCCCTATAAAAAAAACCAACTAAAATCTTTCCTCTCTCATCCTGTGACAATAATTACCAGTGTCCTGCTTGTCCAGCAAACGCCTTAAAGCACTGTCCAAGTTCCTACTACTGCAGACAGAAATAATGTCTATGATCTCAATTACTTGGTAAAATAGGTAAGAACAAATGCACTCCACTGTATGTGGGTTACATTTCACACACATGCACAGAAAGAGAAGTGTCATTAAAGTAGCTTCAAGGAAATGAATTTTAGGTCATTGATTTTAAGGTCTTGATTTGCTGGAAGATAAAAGAACAGCAAAAGCCACCAGATGGATTCAAAAGGGCAAAGGGAAATAAGTGTCTTTGAGCCATATCCTGCCTTGTTCAATTACAGTATTATGCAGGCAATTCTAATTTCTGTTTGTTCCTATATACATGCTTCATAAATCCACCACGCATTTGTTTATCAGAGTCCAGCAGCTCTACGAGCTCTGGATTACATACACTGCTAATATGAGAGTACATAAATACTTCCTCACACATCAATGACCATCAGGGGTGTGGCTGGTTAAGCAAGGCTTTTAATTGCTCAGAGAGGTCAAGTCAGAGAAGCCAAACATGGGTGGCAGCTACAGCTGTCTTCCAGGATAAGGTGACAAAACAGTGATGACTGAAGTGTGAGGAAGCTGCACTTGTACCTAAGGAGCTGTCGCTGCCATGCTACAGATAATGAAGTCTTGAGAGACAAGACTCTTTTGGGGAAATTAAAACAAAACAAAACAAAAACAAACTACAAGTGAAATTCAGGCATGGGATGGAAATCTTTTCACCTTGCATTCAATACCACACCACAAAACAAGCTGCTCCCCATTAAGCCACCAAACAGCCTCCACGCCCCCTCAAGTGTTCTTCTGAACTCTGTGAAGGAGTCAGAAGTGCAATCATAACAGACAACGCCTTCTTTGACAGTGTGAGATCTGAACAGATCACACAAACCACCATTTATTTGGCTTGGGGCATTGAGGAGGTGGTGGCCTGAAAAGCCACTGTTCACGCCATACCCATTTTGTGACTAGAAAGAAATTTGCAGGACAATCAACCCATAGCAGTTTGCATTGGCAAATACTCTGCTTAGGGCATCTGAAGGCAAGAAGCAGATTAAAAAAAAACCAACACACTATATCCTGAGAAAGTAAAGTACTAAAATAACACCAATGCTGCAGCACAGGGATTTACTCATTGTTATTATTTTATTATAATTATTTGTGAAATTTCAGCTTGATAGAAAGAGTAATAAATATTT
The DNA here is from genome assembly GCA_024611175.1 of Megaceryle torquata. Classification (NCBI taxonomy): domain Eukaryota; kingdom Metazoa; phylum Chordata; class Aves; order Coraciiformes; family Cerylidae; genus Megaceryle; species Megaceryle torquata. Next base: position 81,528 of record JANIJG010020990.1, read on the forward strand.
GACTAGTTTTTTTAATCTGACCAATAAAAATGAAGAGTTCTCCCAACTCCTCAAAAAAGCAAGTGTTCATTAAATCTGTTCAATACTCAAAACTAATTACCAATCCACATCTCAAAGCTGCATGACAAAAGAAATCGAGATCCATATCAATAAATATTTTATGCTCTCCAATACAACATGCCTCTAAATGAATCTTTTCAGATACTCACAGTTTTCTACAACTGTTAGGCACAGATCTTCAGCTTGCCTGTAACCTCTACACAGTGTTAAGGCATTTTGGAAAACTTGTCCTGTTGTCATAAAGGCAATGATAACTGGAATTACAAAACAGGAGATAGTTTGCATGCACAGCTGGTCCTTTTGCCATCCACATATCTTAATATTCACTAAAATAACTTATAAATACAATAGCAGCAAGTTTTAATTTTTTTTTTTTTTCTTCATAAAAATACTTTTGCCCCATATTTGCTTGGAGGGTTTATTAAAGACTTTGGCAAAGCCTTTATTAATGAGCACATTTTTGAGTTGACAGACATTTAGTATTATCTCCCCCTTAGTTCTTCCCCCTTCTCAAAATTCATTTGTTTAATACTTCAAGTCAAGTTGAAAAGGAAGAAGTGTGAAAGCGATTGGACAAAAAGAACTGCTACTGAGAAGGCCTTGCAAAGATAAGCCTTATCAAACTCCACAGCAGCTACAAATAAGAGAACAAACATATGGATCACTTTCATTTACTACCAAAATACATTTATTCATGTGTTCAGCCCCAAAGATTACACAAGAGTATTAGGAAAGAAAGTGAAGCCCCTCCAGGCAAGAGAAATGACAAGATATGTATTGAGCAAGCAGAATGGAAATACCTGGCTTGGAGGGCATCCAGAGCAGAAATCTTGCCCTTTCACTGGCCACCTTGGGACTAGAGACTGGAACAAGAGGTAGGAGGTGACTGGTGGGCAGGAGGCAGGGGCTATGTGAACACTGTGGGAATTCTGCAACTCAAGTTAAAAGATGATCATTCCCAGCCTCAGCTAGAGGATGCTCTTGGAAAGCCAGCAGAGCCCTGAGCAGGCAGGTTCTTGATACTCACAGGATTCAGGAGAGAAGATAATACAACACACTGCAACTAGAAGCCAAGAGGCCAAACTTGGATGACAGCTTTCACTGTCTGCTTTTAGTATCACATGTTAAGCAGTATTTCTTAATCAGGCTACCACAATCACAAGTGTGTGAGCATGACTATCTCCCTTCCTCTCAAAGAGGCTTTATTCTATGAGCCCATCCAAGCTCATAAAACAGGCATTTTTATTTCCTCAGTCTTAATTCTGACTTCCAGTGAAACAAAATTATTTTTGCAGCTATTTAATTTCAGATCAGAACTTCACTGCAGCTCCTGACAGGTTGCATCTACATTTCAATCCTCTGTCATTTGCTTTGAAATTCCAGGTATCGAAGGAGATAGCAGATTGGGTAGTGCTTATATTTTTGCAGACCTATTTCACAACTGAAGTATAATTTAAACAAAACACATGATATCCAGAGTAAGATCTCGAGGCTTACAGATGTCAGTCCTCTGCATAAACTACTAAAACCTTACTATAGCAAGTTTTAAGACTCAAAGAAGAAAAGCACCTCAATTCTTGAATAGGCATTTTCCTACTTTTCCAAGAGATCCTCTTTTAAGCTTTACCATCCCACCTTCTCGCAGCTTCCTAACAATCCTGCATTGACAGTATAAGTGGTCCAGGACATGCAATATGTTCACCATCACTAAGGGACAGTCTTCTGCAATGTTCCTGTCATCCAACACCATTGGGGTCAGAGAGCATAACAGTTTATAAACCACAGAGACAGTAGGTAATGAATATTAAAGCCCAGTTCATATGACGATTCATTTGCACTACCCTCCTGGCCTTTATGGGGAAACACCACTGTCTGCTACCTTTTATTGATCTTGTGTTATCCTTTGCCCATCAGTCATCTTGTCTTTTAGAACACTAACTTAACTGCTGTGCTATGTATTGATTTGGACTTTGCATAGCTGAGTAACACACCCTGCTGTTCCAAAAGGAGAGAGTTAAAATAAATACAGAACAAACAGAGAGCTAGGAATTTTGAGAAGCAGGAAGGTAAGACAGGCAAGATCAGAGAATAAACCCTTTCTTTACTGTTATATTATTGTGTCTCTCCTAAGACACTAACAACCAGCTTTGTCAGAGACAATGGTTCCGAGAATATCCAGAGAATAAAGACGACTGCTAAATAACCTGACACCTTAAAACTCCTCTCCTCATGGCGGGGGGTGGGGGGTGGGGGGGAAAGAAGGAAAAAAAAAAAAAACCACATGTAAAAATTACAGGATTACTGAACACTGCAGATGCTTTAGCCACTCAACCTACTCTGATGTCAAAACTTGTTCCTCTGCTTCCTCTCCCCCAGGATTTCCAGCAAAGGCAGGACTGGCCTTGGCTAACACACAAAGTTTTTAAGCAACTACTCTCAGATGCCTTAATTGAGCAATTTCAACTTAAGGCACTTGCTTTTTATTTCCCAGAGACATTGGTTATCAAGGACTCCATTAAAGGAAAAGGTGATGCATCTGTTAATCAGGTCTTGAAAGAGATACCCCTGTAGCCCTGGGGGTCCAAAGTCAGGCATTACTGCAACAGCTTTGGTCCACAGGAAGAAATTCCAGAGAAGGCAGATAGCACAGGAACAAGAATATGGGCAAATACTGCACTAGGGAATGGCTCTGATTGGAAGTCTTACACTACACTGGGTGTATCATTACTGCCCTGGCCAAAAAGAGATGATTTTGTTCTGTAAGCACACCCAAAACTCATGAAAGTTAGGACATGGCACTCTCCAGTGCAAAATTATTCCAATGAAGGTCGTGTGGAAAAAAATTAAATACCACATTAAAAGACTTACAAGTAAGAAGGTGCTTTTGGGCCTACACTGTGCAAAGGCTGGCCCAAAACCAAGCAACTCCATTCACTTCCAATTGTTCTGAAGAAGATGATACTTAAGTGCTAACTCCAGGTGGTTAAATCTCAAGTCCTCACAGTGCTCCCAAGAGAACAGGCACACAGAGGCTAAGGCTGTTAAGTGAAGTTAAATGTTGTAGCCAATATACAATCTTCATGTTTTGCTGCCTCATGCTGGAAGTGGGATCTTGATCAATAATTACTAACTTTCTTCCTTCAAACTTCTAGGCTTGCCACATTAACAGAAACTTAAGAAAAGTTAAAATGTCCAAGAACAGGTAATTCACAATTCTGAACACCTGGACATATCTTTTTATGATAAAATAACTGATTCTGCCCCACACATCCAGGAAAGAAGCTGAATTAACCACCTGTAGTACAAAAAAAAACCCAAACAAACCACCAACCACAAACCCCAAACCAAACCATTTACCTTGTGAATCTGAACCACTGACCATCTGAACCATTGATCACAATCCTCTACAATAATGAAACAAGGGTACACTTTTTTTAAATCAGCAGTCAACAACAGCTTTACACACACCGTAACATCATGCATCAGTGCACTGAAGGAATAAACGCAGCATGGGGAATACTAACTGATAATCCCAAAGCTTTCACTATTACTGTTGTGCCTTTTACCTCTTGCTCTTACACTAGAGAGATTTCTGAGGAACAGACAACGCTGTACTTTGCCATTTTGCTTTTGCTCCCTAAATGTTAAATACTGCTTTTCCTCAAGCTATGATTGTGTTAGTCAGCTGAATTTAGAAAAACTGTTCCCAGATTGCACGTATCTGTATCTTCAAATCTGCAGTTTCCATTCCAGTCTGCAATAAGAAAAAGATTTCACAAATAGAAGCTCATTTCTGTATTCTATGTCCTTTTCCAGTAAGCCTAATGAAGATACTGCCTCCCCTACAGACCTGTGCAATAGAGGCGTGAAGCAACAAAACACTTAAGAAATAATAAAGCTACAGTAGAAAATACTTCTATGACTGTCTCTGTGTCACAAATTTCAAAAAATACAACATGCAGAAAGGAAATAGCATATCTGAGACAGCAAAAAACATCAGATCCCAAGCTTGATGAAGCCTTACAGACCTGGAGTTTGTGCATTGTTTCTCACCAGCCAAGTCTCAGAAGATTTCTCCAGAGGACTTCTTTAAAACATAAAAAAATATTCCTGCCTAACCTAGTTGAGCCATCTCAGTTTTCCTCCTCTCCTGCATATCCCTTCCTTCCCTCAACATTAATGCTTAATTCCACAACATATACAGTTGTTTGCTTATTTTTCAGAGCATGGGCCCAGCCTTACAGTAGGAAGAAACAGCTGTGAGCTAAAAGCTGCATATGTTGTTAAGGGAGAAGAAAGAGACTCCTCAGGAGAAGCAAGTCTTTGCATCAACTTACCTTGGTAAAACTCAGGAAGAGTTTAAAATAGCTGAAAAACACTAATAATCAAAAAGGCACTTGGAATAAAAGTTTTTTTCTGCACACAAAAAAGTAGTGGAGAAAAGAATTAGAAGGATCAAGTCTAATTAAAAAAAATCAATAAATCTACTGAACTGCTCTCCATCAAATTCTAAGTCTCTCCTTTGTCATAATGCTTTAAAAAAAGCTTAATAATTGTATTATTAATGCACTGAAATCATTGCCTGTTCATATTGTCTCACTAACTCCTTAATTTAGTCATTTGTTGTCTTTTGAAATACAAGCTCTTCAAGGAAGAGAGCTTTTCCAAATACTGTGCAGCACCCTGGAAAACAAAGTGTTCCATGACCAGGGTTCCTAGATGCCCTGTGCCAGTGCAAATAAGTTGATGCTTTCTCCAGAAATGTAACTGAAACTTTGAAATACAATAAACAACTTCTTTGCTCGTTACCTGGAATTTCAAAATCTGACAAAGACTTTGCTCTACAAGTATTTTGGGACTTATATTTCTGCTTGTCATTTCTCCTCTATACTACTGCTGTAGAACCACAACATAATTTATGCTGAAGGAGACATCTAGAGCTACTCTGGTCCAACCTCGTGATCAAAACAGGGTCAGCTTCTAGCTTTATATCAAGGAGAGAATATCAGGAATAAGGTCAGTTGCATGCAGCATTGCAAGCTTGGTTCTGATCATAAGAGATCTTGAGCCACCAACACGAGACGGTATATCAAAGTTTAGACAACTCTGTACAAAGGCTTTTCTTTGAGCAGGTCTCTCACTCTCTAGCAGGCACAAAGCCAGCACTGTCAAGGACTGTCAAGGGACTCCCTGATTTGCCCCATAAGTGCGGTGTTCCTAGCAGTCCTGACACATGGTATTGTTCTCTCAGTATTTCACTGTTATGCCACGAGACATCCTTTCTAGTGTCCACTTTACCTAGAGTAAGAAAAGTCACAGTTCACCCCCTTTACTGGGCACATCCTTATGCATTTCCATGCTTGATTTCTACTCTGAATAAATTACATCTCTTCTAATACCGAGTACACCCTCATGAAGGCTCTCAGTATTAACTCTTATTTTCATTTCTCTAATCTCTAAGCCTACATTATGCTCTTATTTTCCAACATACATTGCCATCTTGATTGTTTCATTTAGGGCAGTAAGGGCTTCTACAACATGATGCCTTTATTCAAGGATAAGTGTTTTTAGAGCACACTGAATTAACATTACTACTTACTGTGGACATCCGATACCATAATTTCTAGCTTGCCAAAGGAAAAGAATAAAAATCCAGAGATTTGAAGGACATTTCCAAGCTCCAAGACTGTGTTTAAGACCAGAATTTACTTATCCTCTTTATTCTTTTGAAACCTACAATTTATCCTAATAAACAAGCTTGCTTTTTCTTCAGGTCCTGGGTAGGTATCAGCTACACCGTGCACTCAGCATCAGAATTGACTCATTTCACGGGCAGTAACAGGCTAAAGCTCAGTCCTTGACATCGCACGGAGAACAGGTCAGAGGAACAACAGCATGTGAAACATATCCTTACGCACGCTCACTGCCATGCTTGTGACTGATCATCCGCACACTCACGCAATAGAAAGCTGGTGGCCTTTCAGACATGCTACAAGAGAAGTCGTCTGACTTCACCTAATGGATTTGGTTGAGTTTGCACAGAAAGGAAAGGTTAAAGCAGCACCATCCCCAATTCTATCAACTGAGAAGCTGTTCGAATACAACACTGTGTCTTTAGTCTTCTAGCTACGTGTTTTTAAGTTTACTTCAGTTACACTGACCTTTTATTTACTAGGTAAGTTTCCCTATCTCCCATTACTTTGTTTACACATCAAGCACAAGGGGGAAATTACTGACATTATACACTCTACAGAGGTTTCCTTTGTAACACAGTTGTCTTAGTTCTTTAGTTACAAACAACAAAGCGTTTACTGTTAATATTTGAAATATTAAGTGTTATTTTCATGCAAAAAAGAAGGATGCAAATAATATTTGTACTTTATAAGGCTGTGTCCTTCAAATTTTCACTTTGGATTTCATCAACTGATTTTCTTTTATGAAATAAAAGCCATATAGGTCATCCAAAGACAATCTTTGCGTGGACCAAACGCAAAGTTCACAAGAGAAGTAGTCAACTCACCAATACAATTCACAGGGGAAACCATACCCCAGGAGAGTCCAGTATAGTACGTCTGAGCACAGAATTACCTTCTTGGGCTTTTGCTCAAGAGAGAAAGCGCCTTAAACCTGCCCTGCCTTACAAACACCACCTCAAACCTCAGCACCTACTTGGACTATTAATAATATGCCACGCACAACGCAGCAGTTTGTTGGATCAGCTTTGAAGTCAGTCAGAACAGTAACCTCTCATATATCATAAAAGAGCATGATGTCAGAGTCTTTAGAAGTCAATTCTAACATCAAAAACATTATTATTTTGTTTTGCTTAAGTTAAAAAGCTTTTACCTCTAATTTAGCACATTTTCAATTCAGAGAAAATTGAAACAGGGTACTTACACTGCTTGAATTTTATTCAGTTTGGGAATATGAAGTTATTAAAAAAAAAAAAAAAAGCTACATCTTCTGGTAAAAGAAATATGCCCTTGAGACTGAGCCTGCCTTGTTTTTCCCAAGTTACGTAGGCAAGATCATCTTAAAAAAGGAGTTCTGTGAAGACAGAGGAGTATGACAAAGCATCTTAACAGAAGATAATCTTAAAGCACTGAAGTCTTATACTAATTTATTTTACATTTACAATATGAAAGCTATATACAAAAGTTTAAACTTGGCTGTATACTGAACTACCCTAAATTATGGGCAGGAGTTCCTTAAGACATTTGTTGACAGATACAAATCATCAAGAAGTTGAGCACAAGACATTTGGAAGGAACTTTTTAACACATACTGAAGAGACATAGTAAGCGGATTTAGACACAGAATTGCAATAGAGAGAGAAAATACAAATGATACTGAGAATTAAAAGACAAGTAGAATCTAAAGAGCTGACACCGAGGACAAGAGAGGAGGAAACAATTTTAGGAGACAGAAAAGCTCTTGCCTTTGATACTAAAAGCCAACTGAAAATCCTTCCTCGTTTTTAGCAAGAATAAACGTTGCTGCTGGTTCTTCTGCTGCTTGTTTTTAAGGTATCACTTCTACTCCAGCAGCGCTCCTGCCAAACTGCAAACCCTACCTCAGCCAAACCTTTCCCTCAGTTAGGCGGATGGAAGGGGGGAGTAACTCCATCCCGCCAGTAAAAATAAACCCCGCATGCAGACCCAGCCGCCCGGCCCCAGCAAGGCTCGCCCGGAGCCAGCCACCCCACAGCCCCAGGACCCGCCCGAGCCCCCGGGGTCTCCGCGGGCCAGCACCGCGGCGACCAGCAAGAGCCCGCCGGCCCCTCACGGTCACCATCAGCCCCTGCCCGGCCCCGACCACCCCTCTGGGCGCCCCAGGAGACGACTCTCCCCCTCGCCCTAGGCCCAGCCCGCCTCCCTTCGCCGCCGGACGCCCCTTCCCTTCCTCCTGCCCCCAGCCCCGCGGCGGCCGGGCTCCCGCGCCTCACGACGTGAGCTGCTGCGGCGGCGCTTCCCGCCCCGGCGGGTGAGGCGAGAGAAGCGAGCGCTGCCCGGAGCGGGCCGAGGCGGCGCGGCGGGGCCCGCCCAGCCTCGCTTACCTTACCCGCGGCTCATGGCACTGCCCGGCGCGGCCCCGGCGTCCCCCGGCCCGCGGCACCCGCGCCGCGCCGGGCGGCAGCAGCAGGGGGAGGAGAAGCGGCGGGGCCGCCCGGCGCCGCCAATCCGGGCCCCGCGGTGGGCCGGGCCTGCCGGAGCCGCCGCAGCGCCGGCCGGAGGGGCGGGGCGCGGGCCCGACGGCGTGAGGCAGGTTGCGGCCTGGCAGGGCTGGGTTCCGGAGCGGACCGGGGCAGCTGCCGGAGCTACGGCGCTCCAGGAGGGAGGAGCCGGGGCTGCGGGGGTCTCCCCGGGAGAGACGAATCGCCCTTTTCCTTTAGGTGGGCGGCCCGCTGCCAAAGTTTCGGGCAGCTGATAAGAGGTGATGCAAAGAAACCCCTCCCCAGAGCGAGGAGCCGCTCAGGGAAGTAGTAAACAGCCAGCACAGAGACACTGAAATTCTGTCCTCTCCTTTCCCGGTCGCTTGGAAAACACCCGTGGAAAAACAAGCGCCCCGGTGGAAACGAGGGTGGGTTGGTGAGGTCGCGACCGGGCGGGTCGTTCGCTGCCGCCGGTGTGGGTGTCAAACCTAATGCTTCGCGCCTGGGGTGACCACGTTCATAAGCAGCCAGTTCCAGGAAGCGCTGCCTTGGGCTGGGGCTTGTCTTACAAACTCTTATATGTTGGTTTTGCCGGGAAATATTTACTGCTGTTATCTCTGACTAAATTGTTTCGTGGAAGGAGCTGCTGCTTGAGGAAATGCATATGAAATCAGAAAAAAATAAAAATCAAGCAGTTTGTTTTGAGAACGTTACACAAATCACAAAAAATTCTGTTGCCCAAACAGCTAGGCAGTTATCCCGGGAAGCATACCATGTCAGAGGTCTTTTTATTTACTTGTTATATTTCTCAATTTGAAGCAGACAGAGAAAAAAAAAAACAAACCCACATTAATTCTCTCCATCAAAAGGTTGTTTTCCCAATAATGATCTCAGGCAATAAATTACAGCCTTACCGCTGCTTTTACCCATCATTTAATTGCTCTTGCTTCTGATGACAACTGAAAATGAGATTACAACATCTACACTGGGTCAGATTGATGTCAACCTTAGCTACCCAAGTTTCTTTAGTTATCCCATGGATTAATTGGGCTGTGTCAATTCTCTTCAACAATTTCCGTTCATATTAAAAAGTGAAGAATCCTACAAGATCTTTCTGACTCTTTTTCATACTAGTGTTCAAATTTTTTATACTTTGCATGGTGATGAGGCAAAAGTTTATTTACTAGCCAACATTTAGTGGGTATGTGAGCAGCATTCAAATTGCTCCAAACTAGTTAATGCAAACAGTTAAATATACAATACTAATTTTCAAATAGTTTACTATCTTATCTACAGTTGTAGCTCAGACAAGGCTTGAGGTCCTGTTACTCTAAACGTTATATATACAGTAGGGAGAGGGAGTAGGTTTTGCAGTCTAGCTTAAAAGTAGGTACCAGCAGCACTCATCCGACTTTTACATTTACATTTCAGGAACAATTCAGTCCTTGTGGGGAAGTGAATTATCACCAGGAATCTTTGGGTTCTTTAAGACTTTTAGTAGCTTTTTTTAAAACCAGGATTCCCTCATGTAACTGTAAAACTAGAGGCACCGAGAGTGGTCAGCACCTGGCAAAATGCTCCCAGGAGGAAAGGCCTGAGGTCGCCAAATGGAGGGCCAGATCCTTCAAGCTGTTGGATGTCCCAGTGCTAAACTCTGCAGTCTTAAGTCTTCTGGAGTTGGAGGAACCCAGCAAAAGACTGCACTGTCTGAGCATCACTGTATCACCTTTATTTATTCTGCAGTCTTTTTTTTGTCTTTTGTCCTTTTTTTTTTGTTGTTGTTAAAAAGACAATATTTTAAATATATGTACAAGGGTATTATATCATCTAGGAAAGGTTTCTTTTCATACCTGTCATTGTGTGTAGCCAGACCTTTGAATCATTATACAAAGCCAATGTTAATATTTCCAAATTCTGAAAATAAGATAATGGTTGTTTTCTTAACAATGGGCTTTCCCTGCAGGAAGAGAGACTATGGCTGAAAACTGTGACTGGCAGGTTGGTTTTAGCTGTGTTAAACTATAAAAAATTCACCAGAATTTCTGAAGCTTTTTCTGTGCTCTGTTTGCACCTTAACTCAGGCAACATACAGCCTCAGAGGCCTGACCTCATGAGAAATAGTTTTGCACCTGAAGCTAAGTGCTCAGCAGAGGCTCCTCCCACAGAGTGACTGGGAAAAACTAGACACCAGCTGTGTTTGACCAGTTTACCTGCCTCTGAGTTTCGTGGTGTATATGGCCTCTTGGCGAATCCTCTTCTAAAGGCAAGCCCCAGTCAGATGGAAGAGGGGAAAAAGAAAGAATCTCTGAATTTTTCAATTGTTCAGTACTGTAAGAGTAAATCCTTTTGTTGGATAATTTATCTTCCCCTCATCCTAGAAAAGAGAATAAAGTAATGCTTATTTATTTTTAATATTTCAGTATCCTGTGCATAAATGCACAGTAATTCTGAGGAAAACAAAACAAAGCAGGCCTGCAGGTTCTAGAAATAGTTATCTACAGTCAGGAGCTGCTTTTGAAAATAATTACTTTACTCGTTTGGAATATGTGAGGGAGACATTTAAATGCCTTTTAAAAGCAGTGCTTGAGCAGGCTGTAAAATAAGAAGTAATATTTCTCTCTCAGAGCTACTGTGAGGCTTAGCTCATTTCTCTGTAATGCCCCCATCACAATTTCACAGCTCAGGACAGTTTAAAGCTTGTACTTTTGTGAGAAAAGAACATTACAAGAGACGGAGGTTTCCACAAATCTGTCATTGCCATCTGATCTCCTGGGGAAGACCCAACAACTGCAGGACAGTCCTGCCTGCAATTTTCTAACAAGAAATTTTAAAACGAAGGAAGCAGCAGCTGTGCCTGAACACAAGAATCTTGGCATACTCAGGTTTGTGTGTATGTGTGAGAACAGCTTTACTGTTATTTTGTTTGTTTGTTATCTGTACAATATTACACGCAATGGAAAGAGGCTTAGCATGGAAAAAAACAAACAAGCCCTGCAGCCCACTCAATGTGTGCAGCCACCCAACAAGCATTTGCGAGGCCAAGGTTTCCCAGTGGGCTTCAGCTGGTGCTGAGTACTGAGGAGAGTATGAGCTTCCTGAATGCCACACTCCTTCCACAGTGCTTTTGTGCCTACCATCTGCTTGTCAAACACTGGAATGATAGCATCCACACTACCTCCCATTTCTTTCCCTGCCCAATGGCTTCACTGTTGTCTTTAGACCTGAATTCTGTACATTGCAAATCTGCCCATCTTGGCCCCCAACCCATCACTTCCCCCCGCCCACTGATACCAGGCCCTGAGCAGCAGGGGTGCTGCCTGGCTTCTCACTGGCACAAAGGAGCACAGCCAGGTCGTACCCTCCTTGGATAGCATCCCCAGCCAGCAATCCAAGCCGAGCTCCAACACTGCTTCTAAAACCTTCTGGGAACTGCAGAAGCTCCAAGATGTTGCCACTTCCTGTGCTAAACCACATTATTCTATGGGGGTGGTTGTACTTTGTATTGCTGCTTCATTTCTAAAGCCGAGATGTGGATAGAACATCTCCTCATTTGTCCTTTAATCTTCCTCTTTCCCTTTTTTTATTTTAATGTATTAAAGGTTTCTAGATTGCCAGATATCTGTGGAGAGACAGCTCTATGCTATTCCTCACATCAAATCCTTGCACACACTTAGAGAAGACACATTTCCAGAGCCAGAAGAGGTTCCAACTTCTACCTATCTCTCTGCAACTGTGAGCTCAAGCGCTGTTAGAAGGACAACATCATAGCCTCTCTCATGGCTGCCAGGAGGTCAAGTGGATTCACTGAGCAGGCTAAAACAAGGTCAGCAGGGCATGCAGAGCTGGAACCCTGCTGCCAAGGTGACACTCAGAGGCAGACCTGTTCCTAGGGAAGGTGTTTGCAATGCAGTCTAGGTCAAACAGCTGTGAATTTGCACTGGTTTCTCTCAGGCCTGCAAAACCTCCTTGATGCTTCTCACAGAGGCTAATTACCCCCCAACACTGAATCCAGATAGGGAAGATGGTTGGTGCATACCTATAGCAGTGGTGCCATCCACCTCTGGGGAAGAAGTGAGTCCATGTGCCATGCAGAAGAGCCGCGTGCATGCTGCCAAAGTCGCAGGAAGGTTGCAAAAGCTGGTATCTGTATTTCAGTGTACCTGGCAAATGCACAAAACTCTAAAAGCCTGAAATTTGATCTGCACTGGATGGAGAAGTCAATACCCCTCCCTCTGCAGAGCCCTTTGTGAGTTAGGATATATGCTGGCTGAGTGCTGGAGTGCTTCAGAGTGCAACTGTGACAAAATACAAAGCTGGGGGAAGGCATGGGGGTTACAATGGCACGATTCTACGTTTTGTCTGAGCAGGCATTATACCAGAAGTCCTTGACAGCAATATCAGATGCTACAGACTTTTCTATTAATCAGAAAAAGAACAGCACAAAATAAACAGCATGTGTTCTGACCTTTTAGCTGCCAAATCATTCACCTATTTTAAAGCTACAAGTAAATTTAGTTCTCCTGATATGGAACAGGTGATGCTACATATTTAAACCAGGCACATACACTGCAACTTTTCCATGTGTACTGCTCTACCAGAGGAACATTAACACCAGCCAGCAGCACCCTTCTGCTCCTGCTTGGACACATGCTGAGGTTCTACACTGATGTGTTTAAATACTAAAGGAAAAAGAACATTGACTGTACACTTTGGATCCAGAACTTCAAACCAATTGTCCAACATGCAGGAGGAGCTATGTCCATAGTGTTTGGGTGGGTGGGGGTAGAGGGAAGCAGAACATATGGTCTGGTCATCTATGACAATTTTATTGTCTCTTGTCTCAACAAGGAAAGTCAGAAAAATTAATCCATGTTAATGACAAGTGTGACTTGAAAGTGGCTAGTGAAGTTACACTGGAGTCCTGCATGAGTGCTGTTACTCAGAATTAAAGTGGCCTTCATTTGATTTAAGCTTTTTCGATTTCAGAGTAAAGTACAATAAATCACATTAATGCCACTTAATTCTGAATATGAATATCTGCATAGGGTTTAATAGAATTTAACTAATCTACTTTAAAAGATAATTCAGGTAAGGTTTCCTGAGTGTCCCCTTCAAAGAAAGGCTCACATCAATAGACAATGGGAATTGCTTCTGGATTATGCTGGCGTGAGGTCAAAACATCAGCAGTATCATAGAAATAGCAACATCTTGCTCAGATGTCTTTGTTCTGAGAGCATTAACATCTGATCCAGAGCTGAACGTATAACTGGTAAAATGGAATCAGAAATTGCAGCGTGAAGTGAATTCTTAGTTACCAAAGAGGGATAAAACATTGATGAGACTTTGGTTTCTCCCACTGAGATGGAGAACTGGCATTTATGGACCCCCTGGGCAGGGCATTTTCCATGTTCTGAAAGTGTAAACAACAGGCTGATAGCATTTAGGCTGTTGTGCATATATAGAGAGTGTAATTTCAACCCTGAATGTTGCTAGAACCTTATTTTACATGAACTTCACCAAGGTGTCAGGAAGTGTAATCTCTCTGACAGTAATTGGTAACCTTTAACTGAGCAGCAGCAGCATTGTGGCTCATACAGACATATCATAGAACAAACCCAAATGTCTATTCCAGTCAGCCCAGCATTTTGGAATAAAAAAAAAGAGCAAGGTCTTTTTTTAAATGGGGCAATTCAGACACTAAGCTTTGCTGAAGAGACTGGGATTAAACAATGAGAACACAAAGGTGCAGTTACACCCCGGAACAAACAAGAGCAGAGCTCTGAAAGCAAACACAGGACCATGTTAAAGAACAGCCTTTGACATTCAGTATTTGTCCATTCAACACAAAATAATCACAGCCAAGATTCAATCATTCCCTGCTCTTCCCACAACCAATAAACACCAGTGACAGCTCCATCCTGACACATTTCGACCCAGCCTCTGAAGCCAAATGGTCTCAATGCCTCCACAACTGAATTCTTTTTTGTGGCTATCACATTCTCCTTCCCTCCATTGACTGTACAGCACTTTAAGATGAAGACGTTAGCACAGAGACAAATAACATCTCACAGTGATAATCATTCAGGTGGCTAAGTAATGAAACTGTGCTCCTTAGACAACCTATTACAGGCACCTCCAAACAGGACTCTCAGTGACTGTGCTAGAGAGCAGGGTAGCCTCTTAGCTCAGACATCCAAGGTAGACGTCTAATACAAGGCGCTGTGAATACTTTGCTCAGCTTCCCTGTGTAATTTTACTTACCTGGTGCATAATCCAGTCTCCAAACCTGCCAGGCTGCCCTGACCCTTCTGCTCAGCTTCCATAACCATGTTATATTGCTACCTACTGCAAATAGCATCACACTGTGCAGGGCAACATCTGGCTCTATATGACCTTGGGTTTTTTCACATGCAGGAGCTGTTCCCTGTTGTTCAAGAGTAAGTCATGTCTTGTTCAGAGTATCATTAAATCTTTCAGTTAAACATTGCTTCTTAATCTATCCAGCCAGAAAACGTGAGTCAAAATTTCAAGTGATATTAGACAATGTAATATATTTTTCATGTAAATCCAGTAAAATATACTAAGGAATCTGATAGGTGCATGTCCAGTCTGCTCTGGGGAAAAAAAAAAAACCCAACCAACTAAACACAGTCATACCTTAAATTTTTAGAACATCAAATCCAGATTTCAGGCAATATTAAAACCTTCCAGATTTGAGTGAGACTTACCAGTCAGTGCAGTGTTCTACTGCCTTTGGACAGAAAATTGATCTTGATATTCAAAGCCTTCCAAAACGTACATATTTTAAAAATAGCAAAATGCATTTCTTTTGAAGTATGGGCTTGCTACAGCTATTTAGGAACCTCTTACTGAACTCAGATGGATCTTGAACTTCCCCTGAAGTGGTTTAGATGTCAGTGTTCATTCATTAACAGATTGGAAATTGTCCAGGACAATACTGCAAGAAAACATACAATGTCCAGGCTTTCTTTTGGTTTCTTCCTTTCTCAAGCAAGATTTCTGTGCAGTTCTCTACAAATAAATCCAAGGTTAAATATCACGAGTAGGTCAAAGAACACAGAGAAATTCAATCCAGTATTAGCAATGCAAACTGCTTGTTGGTCAACAGGATATTTCTCTCCAGTGGCAAGGGGAATATATAGTAAAAACTTCACAGGCAGTGAGAATTTCATCTTGCCCCAGTTCCATCACACATTCCTATTCCTTGTCACTGACAGCAAATGTGTAGTCAGCACAAAGACACACGCAGAGTATCTAACCCTAGTGCCATCCACACATAGGGTTCAGGCAAAAGCTTATGACCCCACCAGGTTTATGTTGCTTTTTATTGGGTATTCTTTTGTGTAAGAAACAAACAAGCTCTGGTACAGAAGAAGGCAGACAAACCAGGAACAGCTAACCTAGGAAAGAAGGTAAAGGGACAAACCTGGAGGAGAAGCTAATGCACTCACGATTTCTCCCAACTGAAATGCTGGGCTTTGAAGACAGGGGGAGGAGGGCAGTGCTTGGAGCAGCTTTGTGCTCCTATGGTATGACAGGAGCAGCCTCCTCTCAAAACCAGGCAGAACCAGATACACTCTATAAGAATGACCTTGAGGAAAAAAGCTAGTGGAGTGCTTCTTGATAAAGTGCTGGCTGAAAGGATTGAAATTGCATGCAGAAAAAGGGCCTCCTATTGTCTGATTCCTCCCCTGTTCAAGGAAATGTAATTTTGTACTTTCTTTGTAAATAAAAAGGGCCGCATCAAAGTACCTGGGTGATCAATTTTGCCTGCTATTAGAAACAATCTGCTGGGCCTAAAACCATCTAAGTGCTTTGGTCAAAGACAGGGAATAAATCTCTGTTTTCTCATGGAAAAGCAACAACTTCATCCCTTTGACTGCAACTGCACAGAGCTTGAAAAGTCAAGGATGCACAAAGCATGATTGCTATGACTTAGGGAGTGCACAACAGGAGACATGTGCTGTGGATGTGATGAGTGATGACACTGCTTTGCCCTCACACTTGTCTTCCACTGACAGAAATACAAGGTAGGTGTAAAGCAGCTACCACGTCAAACTAGTGATTTTGCCCTGGTGGAAATTACTCCAGAAGATGGCAATTAGGAGAATCAGTTGGTGTGAGCACACAGCCCTATCCATGTTTGTATGCAGTGAAGAAAACACAGATGTGACCTTTGTCAGTTAGTCAGTGCACTAATTAGTGTCAGAGATAATAACTGTTAAATATGAAAATCTGACCTATATATGCTACAAAAGAGAAAAAGGCATCAATTTGCTTATGTTTCTATAATACTGTTAATGATTAAAAGCTAAAAAACTACAGCATCAGGCAGGAAACTTCTAATTAAAAAGCATCAATTATTATTTTCTACTCGTAGGAGACATTAGTCAAGTGTGCTTTCCACTGTCCCTTTCGGTACACGGATAGGCATGTAGGACTGTGTGATTCATCCTGGAACAGCCAGAAAGAAATCAACAGTAGGAAAAGATCAGCTTTAAAAAAAAAAGAAAAAAAGAAAAAAAAAAAAAAAAAAGAAGGGAAAAAGGAAATAAAGATAGTTAAAATCCTTTCAGCATTTCTTGTTTGACAAAGCCCAGGTGTGTGTCAGGGTTGTTTTCCTATAGGGCAGCCTCACCTCCCTCCAGCAATGACTAAACTGGATTTAAGCAGTGTACACAATGTTCTGAGGTTTCAGGGCTGAGCCAGCTAATACTTTCAGTCATGCTGAACATACCATCCTTCTGCAGAGATCAAGTAGTCCCCGAGGTCCCATGAATGTCTCTTCCTCAGTCTGCATATTTCCCTTGTGTTCCCTTAAGGTCTCTGACTTCCAGCCAGGGGGTACGGATTGTCTAGAGGCTGTTACAGGCTCAGCACACACAGGTGGAACCAGTTTTTCAGGAGTGCCAGCTCATGCTGTAAGTACATTCGGATTTGTTCTTCCAGCCTTGAGGAATACCCTGAGTCAGAGCTGATCTCTGTTCACCAAAATTGCCTGGAAATTGCAGTAAGAGAGGCATTTCATTCCCGTTCTCTTTGTCTATGTGCAGGCATTTCCAGTGCAAAATGCTAAATCCTTATCTGGAGGCCACAGCTCACGCGGCAGTTGCCACATGTGGTGAGAGTTACAGGAGCATCAGGCACAACAGATCCCATTTGCTTGTGAGAAGTAATGGCCAAAATTATTGAAGCAATAGAGGCCATCTAGTCCTGACCATCTGATGGGTGATATGGACACAGGCAGTGGCTAGAAAAAATGATCTATCATTTTGCACGCAAGGATTGCATTTAAATAGACTTGGCTGTACCTGATTTCACGCCGCAGAATCACAGCTCATCTCCAGCCACCTCCAAGTTTTTGCCTCATAACAACTTTTGCAGCTTTTGCCATTCGTAAATAAGATTATCTTGCTCTTTAAAGCTCCTGTTCCTTTAATGATTGTGAAGTTAAAACAAAAAATATAAAAACCAGATCAGTAATAAAATCAGAAGTAAGTTTTACATTATGGAGACTGTGAGATTTTCAACACTGCCATGCTTTAAATAATTTTAAATTACTAAAAAGCAGTCCATATTTCCTATTGAAAATCTCATGTTAATTTAATAACATGCGTTGCTGTAATTTTAATTAATTGACTTACACTCTGACTGCATCTTAACAGACGAGTATTTTTTCTTCCATTAGATTCTCACAGCCTATTATCAAGTAGGGATGACATATAATACCATGCCTCAGCCCACTTCAGACAAAGCCTTCATCTTTGTCCCATTGATGTCAACCTCTCTGTCCCCTCTGCTCCCGAGGACAGACCAGCAGCTCTCATTTTCACTGTCTTGGAAGCACTTAGCCCTAAACAGAGCAGAAAGTTCCCTAAGGTAAAGCTGTGTCTGAAAAGTGGTGATTGCAGTTGGGAGAGGACACATTTCTGCAACTTATGGCTGGCTGGAGCCTAAACTACCCCAGAAATTCACACTAGGGAAGAGCCTGAGTGGGTGGTGAGAGCCACAGGGTTTTCAGACATTTGGCACGGATTAGTTCCATGAAGACAGCAATCAGTCAGGGGTGTCAGTTCAGCAACTCTGAACAGTATGAAGTTCACAGGCAAGACTTTTCTGCCCTTGCAGCACAGTCTCATTGATTTGCAAAGTGAAACCATGTCAGTTGCAGTGGAGACTTGGCTCTGCACATAGTTAAAAAATGAATAAACAAAAAGCCAGCTCAGAGGATTTAAAGCCAAGCTTTCCCTATGCAAGTGATAAGTGCTTTGTGGAAACGGGCCTTTTCAGCAGTCACAGTTCCTCTGCAAGCTCTGAACAGGGCTTGAAGTATGCCAGCTAAATAACAGCATAATATGATGTTTTCTTTTGAAGACACCCACTCCCAGTGTCAATATCATAGTCTGTTAGAGCAGCTGTGTATCAGGATCCTCAGGGCCTCCTGTCTACATGTCCCTGTACAGGACTAACCCACTGACAGCAGCTGTTGAAATGAACCTATTGTCCTCTCACATCAATGGTGCTGTTACCTGCAAACATGCTTTTTATTGGCAGGCATATTTTCTATGTCTACTAACAGTCACAGAACTACTATAAACACATTAATGTTCGGGACAAGCCACCTCCACGGCACCGATTCTGCCACAGCACATTCCACAAAGTGTGGGCAACACTGTGAAGTGGGGAGCTGGAGCCATGAAGGTGATGAGTTGTTCCTTTCCTAACCTTCCACAATCTGGGGGAGTTCTCTCCCCCAGCCCTGCTCACCCCTTTCTCTGTTCTTTTCATTTTCTTTTCACTTACTTTCCTGTAATAAGCTTTCATTCCAAGATCTCCTTTTATCTCCAGATTAAAACACTAAACCAAAAAGACAACTACAGAAAAATCAGGGCAGTAACCAGAGGATAGTGAACTGCCATACTGGTTACTTCTGGTTTTTGTTCAGTGAAAAAACTGTTTCATTTTCTTTGCCCAAAAGGAGACCCTGATTTCTAGCACTCCTTATACATTCAAGATCAAGATTCCTGTGAGGAACATATTACTCTGCTAATTTCAGAGCCAGATTCTACTTAACTGTAAATAATAGTTTATTTGTGGAATTACTCCTCAAACAACACCTTTTGTATCTGAATTCCTTTTAACCTTGGGACTGTGCTCAGATACAGGATAGTGTGAAGACCATTTCTAACAGTCACCATTACAGCTTCACACACAGCTCAATGCTACTGCAGATCCCAGGCCAATTGAGACGTATTCCAAGTGCCTTTGCAGTGGCTGCCTAGACCTTTGCTGATTTGTGCTAAACCTTTCATTTCAGTATCATGCTGATATTCTGTTTGTATGTCATCAGACATTGCAGGTGACTCCCTCCCTGAGGAAACTGTGATTTCTTCTGCTATTAAATTTAACACTTAACTATGGTGATTATTTCCTGCAATGGTGAGAAATTTTTAAGCCTTCCCACTCAGCATGTCTGTGCCTGGTGAGAAAACAAATTACCTGTATAAACATAAATGCTCACATTTAATGGAAGCTTCCATGCAAGCCACCTTCTCTTGATTAGAGACTCTCTAAGCCTTTTTTAACCGGAGCACCTGCAATTTAGAGTGGAGCATTTCAAAGCATGAAGACAATAAGACCAGTTCTTTGTGATTATTTATACATGACAACTTGCTTATTACTTCCCCAATAACAACTAAAAGTGATGTTTATTCTGCTTTCACCAGTCTGTTCAGCAAGACCTTGAAATTCTAAATAACAAAATGTGCTACACTTTAAATCTGTAGTGATACTTTATTATTGTGAATTTGATTTCTAGCTCAATTGTTGCGGTTTGTCGTTTTTGGGGGTTTTTTTTTATTTGATACCTCTGTTTTTCTCAACCTTTGTTTATTTTCCCTGTACCCGTCCTCACCCTCACAACACAACGTCTGTATCCAGTCCGACTGCATTACTTCCCCTGCTCCCAAAAGCTGGGGGCTTATGATGCAAGAGACCTTAATGGTGAATTGCAACATTCAGAACTCAAAAAGAATTAAGCTCAGAAAGAAGCAGTTAGAACAAGCACATATCACCCCAGAAAAGTAAATAAACTTTGGTAAATAAACTTTGGGGTTTATTCATCCACTGATGAATGGGATATTTGCCCTGCACAGAAGTAGTGCCCCAGCATTCACCAACAATTCACTAACCTACGCCAGAGAGAAGGAACTCATAGCTGCTGGTTTACACTGCATTCTGAAATCTGGTATTTACAAGTGGGAAAGGTCCAGGTGAAAAGATCATATGCCACTGCAAGAATAAAAGTCATAAGGTTCAGTTTACTCTATGCATGCGGACGTCAAAAAAGTTAGAACGCGTCCCAGACAGCAGGGCCGGACCTGCTCCCCACTGCCCGCACCCTGCTCTCTCAGGCCTGCCCTGCCGCAGGCAGGGACCGCCCCGAGGCCACTATGGACCCGTGGTCACCCCCGTCGCCCTGCGGGTCTCCTGCCACCAGGGGTCAGCACCGGACCAGCGCCCGAGGCTCCCGGGGTCCTCCGGACCGAGCGGCGAGCGGACGGCAGGGGAAAGGGGCTGAGCTCGGCCCCGGGGCAAGAGCCCCCCTCGCCCGGGCACAGGGGACACCGGAGAAGCGGCAGGCAGATGGCTGGGCTGGGCACTCCGTGGTCCTCTCAGGGAGTTTCCAGCACGAACCAGGCAGCACATCATCACCGATTTCTCCACGAAAGGGCGCAGAGAAATCTCTTTACATTAGACAAGAAAATAATC
The DNA here is from genome assembly GCA_024611175.1 of Megaceryle torquata. Lineage (NCBI taxonomy): Eukaryota > Metazoa > Chordata > Aves > Coraciiformes > Cerylidae > Megaceryle > Megaceryle torquata. Next base: position 102,532 of record JANIJG010020990.1, read on the forward strand.
TCCTGATGGTTTGCTGGAAATCAAAACAAACAAAAAACAGTGGCAAGGAAGAAGAATCTGTTAATTTAAAGCATTTCTGCATCTCATCCCCAAAGCTTGTGCTCTTCAATAGAAAAAATATTACAAAGTTAACCAAGCAAGGGAGAGGGATGGGTAAGGCTCTTTCTGGACACATTTAGTGCTATTTGCACTATTGGGTGTGGGCTGTCAGTGGAACTGTGCGGACAAGGTGTGCACAAAGGGCCCCAGGATGTTCCATCCCTTCTGTCTGCTCAAAAAGTAAATAATTAGATATGCATTTTATATTTGCTGAGCTCAACTTGGTGGCAACACAGAAATCTGAAATGGTTTTGGTTGTTTTTCAGTAACATACTGTTTGAGCTCTGATCTGAGCTTTAAGCTGTTTACTGAAACAAATTCAAGATTTATTTCCAAAAAGTTTCCAATGGGACAACATCACTTGTTTGGCATCCAGAAGACATGCTCAGAACAGGACATTTGGAATCCTTGTGTAGCTATTTACTTTATGGGCACATTTACCTTGTCTTCACTGGAGATGTCTGCTGATCTAATGTCCCATATTTTAAAATATTTTTGATGTATCTGTAAGACAAAACAGAAGTACTCAAAACAGTCCATAGCACTCTAAGAAGGGGACAGATTAGATATGCTTCAGTAGGGCAAACAACTTTTATTACAGACTAAATCCAAAATAGTTTAGGATTATTCCAACCAAGACATAAGCTGAAACAGATCAATGAATTGTCCCACCGTTGCTCCATCACGCCCAGATGACATTCTCAGACTTCTCAGAAACCAGTGCTTTCCTGAGCTGTGCCCGGGACTGTGGAAAGGTTTGTGGAGGACCTTTTATCTTTGTAATTTAGCAAAGGAGTTACGTGAATTGTGAGCACTCCCGTGTGCTCAACTCTTAAGCCATTTTAGTGCATTTAACTGCTGCTACACTGGACCATGACACCAGATCTAAGCGGTCTGGAATCACTTGTTGCAGAGATGGCATCTTCCATATGTAAGTGTATACAATGTACCTATATGGCTCATCACTAACAAAAAAAAAATGTCCAGGCATTCATTTGCAAGTGGTCACTAATATGAACATGCAAGATCCAGGGCAAAGTTCAGTTCAGAGTTTTCTTTATTAAAATACCTTTTCACATTTCTTACACTAACACATTTGCATGGACACTCGTGGGATGCTAGGAAGAACATCTGTCAACAGAAGAGTGCCGTGAAGTCAGTCATTTGTGAAAGGCTTATGACAAAAACAATATTTGCATAGGGAACAATAAATTAGAAATATTAGCCAGTAACTGGAGTTTGAAAATTTAAATGTTTGGAATAAGGATATAAACCCCTTTTGTATTTCTTGCTGGGTTTGCACGTCTGGTGCAACACTTAAAGCAGTTACTATATATCTATATACAAATCCATGTCCTCTTTCACTATTTTCTAATTAAAATGAGAACCTTCTTACCTGTGGCCCAGATCTTGTAGTAATTTAAACTGCAGTAAGGAAAGGAGAGCAATTGCAGTGTCAAAGACTAGCTAGTTAAAGGGGTGGGAACACAGTACTTTCTCTGGTTTTGCATTCTTTCTGTAAACTAATGCAACTGAGATAAACACAGGCTGCAAAGATTAGATCCAGGTCCAAATTGGATCCATGTTAGTGTTTTATCATATTATAAAGAAAAGAGATAGGTATGGAGTTCCATACTGGACAAGCTGGACACAAGTATGACTTCAGATTTCTCTGAAAATCAAAGGAATGAGGATTATACATAACAAGATTTTCAGGTACAAACTCACTGACCTGGGTGCAGTATATCCACCCACTCAAGACCTATATTTTGCATCATCCAAAATAACTGTGATGGGCAACCATTCCTTGAAGAACCATCACACCAGACTAACCAACAAGCATCAGAACTGTTAAAGGGGAAAAGCAATTTAGGAAAGAATAAAGAATATTTGTGCCTCTACCAATAGAAACACTTGGCAAAGTACTGAATCTCTGAACAGTTTTTCAAGTTTTTAGAGAGCCCAGAGCTCGCTTTTCCATTAGGCTCTCATTGCAGTGTAGCATCCAAATGAGCTATAAATTACCTGGCTCCAAGACTGGTAGCAGTCCAGCTGCTGCAGCACAGGGAGTTCAGCACAAGCTGCAAGATCATGTCAAAATACATACATGGTTGGCCAAGCTGTGCTGAGCTCTGTTTTGCCACAGTAGAGTGTTACTGATAACCAGCTTAGCTAGTTTAAAGCAACCTTAGATATTTCTACATCCTACTGGCATCACAGTAGTTACTGCACTGTAGAAATGTACTTTCTCAGCTGTAGCTTCCCCTTTCATTTCCTCAGAGCATGACGAATTGGAGGCTAGAAAGACAAAATTGCATTAGCGGAAGACATTAAAGATGAGAACCTAGGTCAGTGGTTTCTAGAGCCACTTTCCTATGAGAATTTTTATTTGTATTTTTTTCCATTAAATGCTTTAGGAACATCTCTATTGTTCCACGTAAGGAAATAAACTTTGAAAAGAAGAGCTTGGCAAACTCATAAATAAGTGTTGCAGAGCTTTCGAAACATTTGCAACATCTTCCATCTTGGCTTGTTTTCTTCTCCCAGCTGATATTTGAGGTGGCTGTTCTAAGTAGCATCAGGATGCACTTGTATTCTCTGTTAGCAACAAGACCAAAAAAAAAAGAAAAAAAAGAGGTATGAGTATAAACATCCCCTTACACTCTCCTGTCCTTTTTGATCAATACAAACATTTTAAATTTAGTAACATATTCCACAGAGCACTGTACAATGAGCTAAGAAATACTCAGAATTCCCTGGAGAGACATCAGTATTATCTTCATTAGATTAAAAAGGAAATAAGACAGTGGGAGATTTGGGTTAACAATTATGGGCTAGACTGCAACACTGTTAATCACCAACATCTGCAACTTAGAGTTTACTGGTAAAAGCTGTATTCTTAAGGGAACTGCTGGCCTCAACAAATCTGCAAGTCAGATCCCTTATTTACTAGTAAATGCTCAGCTGCCACAACTAGGCCTCCATCTTCAGTCCCACAAGAGTTAAAACTTTCCTGAGAAGTGCTTTGGTATCTCAACAGCAAGGGAAGCAGCATTCAACTTTCAGAGACCATGTTTCTCCAAGAGCCTGCTCCTTTGAATAGGTTATCGTGAGTACACAGCAGAGAGGCAGGAGCCTGGCATTGAGAACCACAAAAGGCAGCTGCAGAGAGAGGAGTCCTCTACACACACAGCAAATGAGAAAGGGCAAAAAGAGATACCAAACTTCATTGTCTTTACATTATATGACAGAAATAATTCTGTCCACTGAGGATTCACAACTGTCAAGTCTTTCCTGACATCAATTGCCAAAGCAAGATTTCCTCCCAACAAATACCTGCTAAGAGTACATGGTGGCCTCTAACCTCATGGTTTAGTCTGTCAGCATCAAGGCGCCTAATTCCTTTTGTGGACTTACCCCCAAAGGATTTGCCCCATGAGTCAGAAGCAGGAATTCCTGGTTTATAATTCAGTGTTTATTTCAGAGTATCACCTTGTTCTTCATATCCTGACTGCCTGCAATCATTCCCCCCCAGTTTAAATGGACACATCCTTCATCTTCATTTCCTGTCTGAAACTATTATGCCATGTTACCGTGCATAGTTCAACTACATGCCAGGTCCCCCTTCAGAACTGGCTGTTGTGCTGGCTGCGTGAAACAATTCCTTTACCACTAAGAATCTGCAAAACAGTTTTGGGATTACTTGAGTAAAATGAGAAAGTAGGTGAAAAAAACCCAGAAATTTCTCTGAATAAATTCAAATTATACGGTTTTCTATCTCAGAGGGTACATTCTGAGGCTGAACAAACAGGCAGCTAAAAGTACACTATGTCCTGACGGAGGCTGCCAGTCCTCATGTACCCCTAACGCGGAATCAAACAAACAAACAAACACACACATTTAAGAGGTAATAGGGGAGGAGGAGATATGAATTCAGAATGTACCGCTGAGGTAGATTTGACACAATACCAATTACTATTTGGCGAAGTGGCTATCTCATTGTTAAGATATTTCCTTCAATATGTTTTCAGAAACTGGGACCATTAAATAACTTAGAAAGATTGCCAGCTCTGATTTCAGGAAGGAAACCTCCTCCCAGTTCCTCTCCAAGTAATTCATTTCTTTTGCAAATACTTCCTATGGATGGCATTTAAGATACACATTTCTGAAACAGAGGAGAAAGAGGGAAGCAAACCCAAAACTTTAGGTTCATTTCTAAATGATATACAAGTCCAAGACATTCAGGTTCAAGGTACTCTGGACTGCAAATCAGTCAGAACCTGTAATGCAACTCAGCCTTTATACAATTCAAACAATTCAAAGTTTAACAGATTGTTCTTCTGACGCACCACCTTTCTTGACATAATAAAACACTTTCAATGCCTTCTTGTAAGACAACACTTATTGTCATTACACAGTGTTTACTGAAGCCCCAAGCTTAATTTTGTAAATGCCTTTCAGTGAAGATGAAGCAAAGTTCCTACATTTCCATGCTGGATTATATTTATTCTGACAGAAACTATGTATGGGCAAATGCACAAGAGCAGGGTTAGCCCTCATTAAAAAAATTTACTTCATCTTTCTTTTCCACAGCGCAGTACTCTGCTTTGCCTGCGACTTCTGGAAGATCAATGCAGTACTGAATAAGTTAAAAGAGTTTATCTGAGGAATGAAACCCACTTTGTTATCTGAATTTAGAGAGGGAAAAGGACAGGAAGATCTGATGTTAGATCTCCACCATCCATAATGAAACAAAAAAGTTGCATGTCTCTGAAAACATAGCTCTTAGCAAAAAACTACTCTCTCTGCTGTAGCATCCTTTGTCCCACACTTCTGGAATACCTATTACTTCCTAATCAGCATCAAATTCTACAAGTTTTTTGACAGGTCATTATAGCTAACTAATCCATCTGTCATTTCATGGGATTAAGATGCCAGTTGACCAGGCTAGCTCCTGAAGGCCTCCTTACACTCACAAATTAAAGGAGTAGCAGATCAAAAGCAACTTCACCTCTGAGTCAAATACTTCATTTGGCTATAAAGAACCAGAACAGCTGGGGAGGAAGTTTAAGCCTCTTGATCACTTTATAAGGAGCATTTTCCTTTTCATGAGTAGGATCAACAAGCCCTCATTTAGACCGAACTTCTGAGGTACATCACAGTTAAGCTGTGTGAAAATGAGCTACAGGAAAAAAATGTTGCAAGAAAATAATGACAGAAGCACCTCAGTAGCTCCTTGCCTCTTCTGTACTCATCTCTGTTGTCTGAAAAGTGCTGCGAGGCAAAGCAGGGGGATGGAAAATCTATTTAAAAAAAAAAAAAAGAAATTACCTGTCCAGTCCAACTTTAGGTCATTTATCTTAAGAGTTCAGAAGAGGGATGGTGCTGCTTTTTGTTACAGGTTTTATTGAGAAGTAGAAATTTAAGAAGCAGAAGATGTGGATCTGGTTTTTTTTGCTGTCCTTTAAAGAACTAATAATTAAAAAAAAAAGCAGCAGCTACTACACTAAGTACATGAATGGTATCTAAGGATGGAACAATGCCAGAGACATGCACCAAGTAAGGCTACCTCTAGGAAAGCTTGAGTAAGATATGCAAGTGTTATAAAGCTGACTTTTCTTTGAGGTGTTTCTGAAATGAAGTTAGTTTTATGGAGTAACTAGTTTTATTACTCTCCTACTGTTAACAGAGTTATGTTTGTACATAACATAACATAAAGGAAACAATGCCCTCAGCTGACACTTTTCTCCCTTGAATCTAACATTTCTTCATAGATTGTCTGCTTAGCAATTAGGCCAATTAATTATGCTGAAAGTGATTTACATGGGATAGTCAGTGTGTTTTCATGGAAGCAGCCTCAATATACTTCCATGGAAATTTTTTACAAACTTTTGGCCACAGGGAAATAAAGCAAAAAAATCTTCATAAAACTTCAGTCTTCCATCTAATGTCCATTATCAGTTATGTAAGATGGGGTTGGGGAAGACAAAAACACCTCCCTGAGCTTACACCAGATGCCTATCACAGCCACACTTGACCATTTTCCCTTTTGTGTCGGACAGGGACAAACTTTCTTCTTTATCACTTTCCAAGGAATGTCTGGTATAACCCAGAGGAGGGTTCAGCTCAACATATTTTTAGAAAATTGTGAGCAAAGAATAAAAAACAAACCTTTAAACTAGGAGAGACAATGATACTATAAACCCTATTGGCCTGTTAATATATGTCTGTTTATTGTAACACAATCTGTGACCTTCAGTGCACTGCCAGTGTCTGTAAATAATACAATGGACTGCTTTTTTATCCCATGGGGATGTGAGTGCTGATGGAGCCTTTTAAAACTCAAATGGATGCCATAAGCTGACGTAGACTGTGCTATTGTGATTCTTATTTATGAGTCTCTTACTCTCTCCTTTTAAGTACAAGTTCCAAAGTCACAGAGTGGATGGCAGAAAAAAACATGCAGTCTGCATGGTTTGAAGTACTCCTAAAATTAAGTTCCCTGCCTCTTAGGTCTCTTGAGAGCAGAATAACAGCTCTTTCTAGACATTTCATTATTTTTAAAACAAAACAAAACCAAAACCACACACACAAAAACCCCTAAACCAAACCAACCAACCAAAAAACAAACAAAACAAAACAAAACAAACAAACAAAAGAAAACCAAAACCCCACACCTGTATTTTTTCCCTGGGTTCCTAGCCCTATAAAGCTGTTCACCACCCACAGAACCTTCACAAAACTGTTTAGCTGAGATCCTCCATACATGGATGGTATTATTCTCAACTCTTGATTAGAGCAGCATAACTGTGACATAGGTAAGTATTCTAAGGTAAAAAATTGTTTGCCTTTAAAATCTCTTACAAGGTCTCAGTTTTCATCTTCAGCTCTGAGTCATCCCACTTGCTATAGCAGTGGATGAAAATGAACCTAGAAGCAAACGGTCATAGATGGTGAATAAAGTGTCTTCTGCAAGTTCAGGTGATCAGCCTCCGTTTCTCATCTTAGGAAGGACTTCACTTCTCTCAGTATTCCAACCACAGAATGTATGCGTGTGCGTGTGAGCAGGCACACCCCGAGGAGATTCACTGGCACTAAACACCCTACGGATTTTACAGATGGGACTGGAAAAACAGCTCTGTCCCCGGTGATACATTAACCATCTTAGCAGGTTTTCACATGCAAATCTTGAATGCCTCAGGTCCATCGGGAACCTGAAGCAAGCAGCAACTATTGCCAGCCTTCTGCCATTCTGTCAGCACGAATTTTTGTGGCACAAATTCTTGGAAGATCATTATTTGTCATCTACCTCCTGTACCAGCACTACCAAATACCTGTCAGTTCCATGGACTTTTAAAGCTGACCCTTCTATAAACATAGTACTTAAAGCCTGTTAGTAAGAATAAATGTAAAGGGATCACCCAGTAACTGTCCAGTAAACATCCTGAGCAACAAATAAACAAGACATAGCAACATTTGAACACTATCTCACTAGACACACAATGATCTCAATCCAATTTCCCTATATTTAACTGCTTGCATAAAAGATATACTTACAGAATGCCTGTTTTCCACAGAGTCTGCAAAATAAAAGACAATTTATAAATTATGAAACAGCACATTGCAAGGTGATCAGTTCTATGTTCCAGAAAACAGACTTCTATGTTTAACATTTTTTGTTCATCTTGCAAAGATGGAAAATTGCTACCTACAGCTGAGGTTCAAGCTCTGCTCCTAAGAAGTGCCTGAGCACTAACTTAATTCAAGCACACAGGTGGGACAGACATTTCAAAGACCATGCTGAACCATTAACGTTTGGACAGCTTTCCTGGTTATGGTTTAGAGGAGAAGTCTCTACTGAGAGCACAAGCTGTTACTGGACAGCAGTCTTAGAAAAGACCCTTCCTTTAAGAAGCAAGTTCTCATGAGCATTATACTTCCTCTTCTAATTCCTTGCCAGGAAAATAACATACTGCAGAAATCCAGCACAGAATACTATTTTCAGAGCCAAATAAGATCCTGCAAAGACACCTGAAATTTTATTAATAAAAAGATGCTTGTTCCCAATGAAAGCCTGAGAACCAGCAGACTCTTTCCCATTTAGGATCAGTCAACTTTTTAAAATTAGATTTTAGGGTTAATTTAACACTGTTTCCTTCAAGACAGTTCTACTCAGAACTTTAAACCTAGGAAAAGAATTAAAAACTCAGGTGACTAGAGCACCTTATACCTCTGCATAAACTTCATTTCAGCATAAAACTGATCTCGATGTTTGGCAGGTTTGATCCCTATATGTTTAGCCAGACTAATAAGGAAAAGAAAAAAAAAAAGTTACATGGGACACACGTAAAAAGTTTTTGTGTCCTGATAGCTGGCAGAAGTGAATAAAAACACTGCTGACCCAGTGCTACATCAAAGCTTGACTTTAAGTGGAGAAAACTATAAGTAAGGTTTATGAAGTGAGGTATTAACGAGCTGTCGTTTAGCCCTCTGTCACAATGTATTGTGCTTACAGGAAGGAGGAAATGAGAAGTTTTGTATAAATTCCAAACTTCAAACAACGGGATGTTTGCTACCCCAAAGCTACTAGGTCACAGTAACAGAAATCCCGCCTCCTTGTTATCTGTCACCCAGATTGAGAATAGTGTGGCTTTCTAGCTAAGTATGACATCTCTGTCAGGAAGGAGACTGTCATAAACTGTGTCCTTTGAAAGTGCTGCTGGGAGGCTACATGATTTCTAAAAGGTACCAGTCAGGTAAGCCAGCATGTAGCTTCTAAAGAAAGCACAATGATATGGTGCTTTTGCTGATTCTTTGCTCCGTCAATCTTTTCACAACCTTTTTATTTCATTCCAGTTAAAAAATATGAAGTGTTTTTTATCTGAAACACACTGATTTTACTGCGATGAAAGAGAACAGAAAGATTTTCAAATGACACCTGGCTTTTCCTTGCTAACAAAACCAGGGAAGCGAGCTATGCCAGATTCTAGTCATATACAGAAAAATTGCTCAAGCTTCCATAGCAAGGCAAAGAAGGAGCTGCACATTTTGTGAAAGGAATCAGAGCTAAAGGTCTGGTGCTGGTGATTTCTAAAAGATTCCCAAGTCTAATAAAGATAGGTGTTCTTATGGATTTCCAGTGGATTTAAACTCGGTATTACTTTTAGTTGATGGAGTTTTAAATTCAAAGGAATAAATTTCTTACAAAGGAATACATTAATGTCAGGAATTTAAGACACTGTCATCCCCACCTGCTCTGCCCCTTCTCGTTGCTAGAGGCTATGGAGAAGAGAATACATTCCTGAACAGCTGCAATTTATAATTCATCTCAAACCCATCTCTAACACTGCTGGAAGCTAAAATGCTGGATTATCAACTGAAAATGCTGAATGACAGACACACAGTACATTCTACCAAGCCTTTTATTCAAGCAGTAGCTTCTAAACAGAGAACCTTGGCAGGCAGTTTGGGAACAGATCTTACGCAGGAGCATTCACGCAATTCAGCTTTGCATTTTGGGTTCAAGCAGGGTCAGAAGCTCCCTGCATATTTGCGTCTTTCTGAAACCATCTGGCTTTGACAAATATCTGGCTACAGCTATTGTAAGCATTTGGCTCTGGAATCATTGTCTTACGGATCCAGGCTTTGGTCTAGAACACGTCTTGAAATTAAAGATCAAAAAATTTTTTAGTTTGGAGAAGGGGAGGGTTATCTGTGTGACTTGAGACTGCATGCAACTAGCACGTGCTCATAAGGTCTGAATTTTGAATAGCAATGAATCCCCAGACCCTGTGAGTTTTTTTTCTGTGCTGGAGAAGGTGTTCAGTGGGAAATTCTGCCTAAGTACAGAGGTGTTAAGCCTGAGGCCCAGTAGCAGGAAAGTATTTGAGCAGATTTCCTGATTGCTAGAACTGATTTCTAATAGTTTGTTCCAAACCACTGAATGCAATGGGGATTTCTCATGCCTTTTTCCACGGGGATATATTTATTTTTCCACAGTACATTGTTGGTTGCAATAGGATTTTTAGAATTTCCTGTCTCGCCACTGCTGTTGCTTCCAAGTGACTAGTTCATTTTTCCAGACCTAGCAGCATAAAGGCTAGCTCTGCATTTTGTCCACTAGGTTTCCATTTTCCTAAAAAGAAACTAGGGATAGCTACCTTGCAATAAGCCACCAGCAGTTCAATTCAGTGCACATCAAGATCAGTGCAAAGCCCGCCACTGGCTCCTGTGAGCTTTGGATCTGATACAGAGCAAAGGCAAAGGTGACTGTAGGAGCAAGAATGTGTTAACACATTGTCTTCTACAAGAAGTGTCCTGAAAAATGTAAGGAAATGTGTGACCTGGAGTTGGCTCTAGCCTTCCCAGCAATATGAACAGGACTGTGGTGCCCCAAGAACTGGGATCAATGTTGAGGGAAGAGGTGGAGTTGAGATAAAGAACCAGTATGGAGATGCTTGGACTTCCTGCCCCTATACTGCCTCTTGGGGGGGGTGAAAGGTGCGATGGAAGTAAATTGTGCAGCTAAAAGAGCCTCCATCCACCCACCCATCTGAATTTATCTGACACATCCTGACCCCTCCCTCAGGAAGAGCATCAGCTGCCAGCCTAGCCTAGTGGGACTCCAGCACAGGCAAAGTAGGCAGCAGGGTCACAGTCATTTTATCATTCTTGGCAGTCTGTTGATTTAGACAATTGCCTGTTTTGCTTAAGTTTCAGACTGTCTCAGTTCTTTCTGAGCAAAAAGCAACAGCTCTGGGACTGGGCTGGCTATTCCTGTCTCCCGATATACTTTGACCTTTTCATAGAGCAACCAGAGAAAGCAATATTTTAAGGAAATTAGCAAGGTGTGAAGGACTTTTAGACAAAGGTGTTACTGAGCTGGCTGGTACTAGTTATGAACATTCCCTAAACTGCCATTTGGATTTAAAGCTGAGGCTTAAAGCTTCAGGTATTTTATGTGAAATACTGAAGTAACAGCCTATTGCTCTAGAAAAGGCTTTAAATCAATACCTGGGTGAAGTTCCTCACCACTAAAACTTCTTTCTCTGAATTAAACTAACCTTCCAATAACAATGCAAGGACAACTTCATCTTTTTGAGTTACTTCCAGAGACAATACTAGTGACTGGCATCCTCCTTACACCTCTCATTATATCAGAGGAAATCTAGCATCCAGCTAGAGAGACTGACATTCTCTATCTGCAGGATTATTATTTGTCTTTCAATCCAAATACAGCTGACTACACTTGAATGTCACGAATGACCTGCCTTTCCTTCTGTTAACAGGTTAACTGTAGTTAACCACATGCAGGTCTTCTGGGGATTGAAATGTGCATTTGACAGTTTGTTTCTGTCAATCTTTAGGCCTCTTTAGGCCTGGTACTCAGAATAAGGAAAGCAGCACAGCAGATAGGATGTGAAATCTTACCGTAGTGTGATGGAGACACTAAAATGATAGTAACAGGAGGTAACATACCCAATACCAAGAAAATAAAAAGGAATAATAGCAAATGCTCAGCCCACTGCCAAAGGCCTGGGGCTTGGGAAAGGTCAGAGCATTTTCTGCACTATGGATTCATGATCTGGAATAAGGACAAGCAATAGAAGCAGAACTCAAAATACAAAGAAGTTGGTTACTGACATGGCATCTGCCTTACGGGGGACAGCAGCAGGAGCCATCAAAAAGATGAAGAGGAAAAATGTTTTAGCTCAGTCACAAAGAATCGCATCAGACATAACAACTACTGACAGCTCTTCAGCTTTCTCTCTACTGGATAAAATTTCTGGAATGCCCAGACAACTTGAAAAGACACAATTGTTTATGAAACGCTCAGTTCTAATTGAACAAACCCAGACCACAAAAGTTACCTACAGACAAATAATAATAATAACAGCATGTTACACAGGTCTTAGGTGTTAAAGCTGTCAAACTGTGTAGCTGACACCAATTCCCAAATTCATGTCATTTCCCCAGAGGACACATTTGTCTGAACCATTAAGTTCCTGAAGTGGATTTTACTCTTGGGCATGTGCTCAAAAATATCAAAGAATATTTAAACATAGTGAAGATCATAATGATAAACAATCTTCTGCAGCCACTAATAATGTTCAGCATCTTTCATAATTGGCCTTTAATATACTTCTATTACTATTACAGTACTTAGGAAGATAGATCTATTTCCTATGGATCCTCCACTGCATTTATACTTTGCCACCTTACAATCACACGGCCTATCAAAAATCAAAGTAAATGTTACATTTAAATAGACTGTAATGTAGCTATCCAAAGCAACTGCATAGCTGTGTGATGCACTGCTTATCTAATTGAAACACTTTTCCTGTGTATCAGTCAGGAAAAACAGACGTGATTGAAACAATAAACTGTTCCTATGTTTCCAAGAATAACTGAAACTGTAGAATGTTATGCATAAAATAGCAGGTGGACTGCAAGATTAAGGGGTGTTTGCATATCATTGGGCTAATTCAGCTCAGTCTTTCAATCACACCTCATTTTATTGCAGTTCCCACTTCATGGCAAGTATAGTCTTGTAAGTGCTTTAAATTACAGCTCTGCTATACCAACCTGGAGTTTACACTACAACTCACAAAACATCCTTCTACTTGATAACACTTTCCATTATGTCAAAAATAGGAATGGTGAAAGGTGTAATAATCAGCTTCACACCTTGGCAGAAAGCAAGCTAGGGGTTATGCTGTCAGCTTCTGCAGCTCGTTACAGGTCCAATTCACTGGAAAACATTTCAGAACATTAATGGCCTTTGGGTTCAGCCCTGAAATGAGCTGGTTTTTCCTCATGAAGCTGCCAGGTGATCCTCCGTGAAGCGCCTAGCCCTTTTCTTTAGTGTCAATGACATTCTGCTTTTCACCGCGAGGCTGTAAAAAATGAGTACATCACACAGGCTCAGCACCAAACCAGGAGTCAGGATTCTGAAATTCTGTTCCCAGTGTTGTCACTCTCTAAACACATTGCCTTAAACAAATGACCTAATCTCTCTGTTTATTCAGCTGTAAAATGGAGATAAAAATTGCCTTGTAAGTCCTCACAAGGGAAAGTTAAGTAATGTTTTCTAAGGTACTTGGAGACCCTCATGTGAAAGATTCCCTAGAAACAGAATACTGTCAGGCCAAGCAGGAAATCCCTGATAATAGAAAAATAGCAAATTAAACCACAATGATAAAAAATTAAAAATGGCACACAAGAAACCCAGTTAGATTGGGGACAAAATCTGAACAATTTACAACCCTAATAATTACAAATCTAGATTTCCTAACACAAAGAGAGGAAAGGAAATCCTTTCTGATTTAATCTTAGACAAATAATGAAAAAACACTTTTGACCTGCTGTCTCTGAACTCATTACTGCCAGAACATTTATAGACAATAATTGCCAGTAAACTGCTAATGCCTGCATACAAAAGTCTGTGTTACAGGAGGTGGAAGGGTAGAGTGGCTGGCACATACAATCCAAGTCAATTTTTTACAGTGCTTAAAACAAACAACCCACCCTACTGAAGTGATCATATTGCTTTCAAGTTTTTTAGAATTTGTTGTTGGAGGCTTTATAGATATTTGCAGGGGCTCTATCCAAAACCCGTGTAGTATTTTATAACACATGTCAAACATGCTTAACTAAGAGGAAAGGCATTCTCAAGAGCAGTTTGAGATAACCCAACGTAGCATCCTAATCCCTAAGAGGGCATGTTCAGACTCAGAGTCAGCTGTATGGCCAAACGATTTAGCAGATACAGTGTAAATAGGCTGACGAAGTAGATGTTACAAATATTTATCTCACTGCAGTAAATATCATTAGTTTATGAGAAACCATGAAGGTGTTATACAATTTAGCAACACCTGAGATTTCAGAGCTGCCCATCGGTATGTTCTGATGTGACTTGGATATCTTTTTATGGCATTTAGCTGCTAAACTATTTAGTCACAAACTTATGCCTAGTCTCTATACAAATGCTTCCTTTATGTGTTTAAATTTTTCACTAGCTTACTTACCATTATTAGCTTTTCTGATTTCACTATAAACTGTTTCAGTCCCCTTCTGTACAGGAGCTGGAAAATGTATTGGCACAGAATCAATTTTTTTTTCTTTTCTTTCCTTTTTTTTTTTAATTTTTCTTTCTTTTTTTTTTTTTTTTTTTTTTTTTTTTTTTTTTTTTTTTTTTGTTTGTTTTTTTGTAATATTTTTTATCGAAAAAATAATTCTTTTTTTTTTATATTTGTATTTGTATTATAAGTCACAACAAGCCTGCAGAAAAAGCAAGTACACCCCCTCCCCCAAACCCAGACTGTAAGGTTCCAAGAGAGAGATGTCTCTCCCTCTATATAAAAATGAAGATGAAAATAGGCTTCCCTTTCTAAATTTGACTTTAACTTTCTAATAATATTCTCAACTTAAATTAATACTACTTGAATTTTACAGGGATATCTACCACTAGAGAAGAGTTTCTCTAGATCACTCTGAAGAGTTTCTTCAGTTTGTTGTAAGGACTTAGGGATCCTAGACCTGAGGAAATCTATCATTTGGAAGATTAACTACACCAACTTCTGGCAATTAGCCTGATTAAATCTTACAAGCACAAAAATAATCTAATTTGCTGTTCTTTGTGAAATGTCTCTGAAGAATATTTGCAGATTTCAAACTGCATGGCTTCTATTTAGGTGCGATATGGGAAAAGCCTTCTCTCAGTTCCTCAGCATGGTGGGCTCTTCTGTTAGTGCACTGAGATCAGGTGGACATAGCAGGAGTGAAGGCTGAGAAGGCTTATGGAGAAATACAAAGTAAGGAGAAAAAGCAGACAGAAGATGTATACCTCCAAGGACACAGCTGGGATACAAAGGCAGTGTTAGTCTTAGACACTTTTCAGAGCCTTAGGTTTACAAATAAGCCCCTGTAAAACTTCTGCTCCTGTATGAGATGAAAAGCAAAAACTCTTCCTCTATTTGCTATCTGACATCTGCAGAAACTAACCCACAGAGTTTTGATACAAAACTACAGGCAGGGGCAGAGCCTTGTCTAAAGGCCTGAAAATAGCAACAACTTGGTTTCTCTCCAGTCAATGTAAACACAGCTCTGACTAGTAGGAGATTAGAACAATTTCCTTGATTTCTTGCATGGCTCTAGATTAAGAATCCCTGGGAAACCATAGTAGAGCAAAGTGCTCCAGAACTCTGCACATTTAAAAACACTTTCTTCACTTGTTATCAAGGCCTACAGAGGCAGGGTCTAGGAGCTTGATGGTCAAGGATATCAAAGAGTTTTAGAAATGTTCATCCATTTCAGATTAACTGAGTCTCTTGGAAAACCTCAGAACTCTACCTCCAATTTCTGTGGATCTTCCATAAACTAAGAAATTAGATTTTTCTTGTTAAAGTTAAAAAAAAAAAAAAAAAAAAAAAGAGAGAGAGAAGAGAAAATGTTTGTTCCCTCTCTGAAAGAAACTTGAAAGAAAATTCACACTTCTGGATAGAGAATCCTGTACTTTAGGTATTAAAAAAAAAACCAACCCAACATTTAAAGAATTCAGACATATTGATCTGCAGCCAGAATCAAAATCAGGACTGTTGCTGTTCTGCATCGCTCTGAAGAACCTGAGTGTCTCTGCCACCACATTTTGATTTCCCAAAGCTATTTTCATTTTTTCTCAAATTCTGTCAAGCAACTTTGAAATTCTGGAAGCTAACAGATCACAATTGAGTTGCAAAACTGCTATTAATTTCAACGACAGTAGGAGTTCCACTTCACCAAGTGCCTAATCACAGCTTTCAGACTTGCAGCTTTGGCGTGAACTTCCTTTGCAAAATAAGCTGAAGATCTTGAAGTGCATTTCTCTGTACTTATAGGCTATTGCTTAAATGATCAATTCAATTTCCAGTGAAGCAAGAAGTAATTTTATCAGAATTTTAATGAGGTAGCTTATTTCATTTGGAACAATTTTTTTTTTTTTTTTTTTTAGCAGATTACAGTCCTAAATATATTCCTGTTGACTCTGTGGAAAGATTTGTTGGGAGGCATTTCCTCAGCTTGCCTTTTTTTTTCAGACCTGTTTCATTAAATTGTGATATAACGCCTCCGCCCATGTTATTGTCTTTGTTAATCTTCCAAAAGTCACCTCAGCACTGAAAAAAAAAAAGTGCTAGGAGAAATTACTTGGTTTATTTGACATTTTATTCCCACTAAATTTACAATGTTGCCACCCTGCAGATAACTAACCAGCTATGAAACTAAAGACGATGCACGTTCTTACTCAGGCATGATTAGTGGTTTCTCCCTTCTCACTTTAGGAGTATTTCCTGATCTTTCTTATCACTGGCTTTCGTTTTTGCTGGGATTAACAATAAAGGATCTAAACCACTTTGCCATCTTTTTGCTATTTTTACTTTTGGCAAACGTATGATCTCTAAAAATGTTCAATTTAACAGTTCTCTAGAATTCCACCTCTTTAAATATCAAATTA
Source organism: Megaceryle torquata (assembly GCA_024611175.1). Classification (NCBI taxonomy): domain Eukaryota; kingdom Metazoa; phylum Chordata; class Aves; order Coraciiformes; family Cerylidae; genus Megaceryle; species Megaceryle torquata. The sequence goes on from JANIJG010020990.1 coordinate 119,120, forward strand.
ACATTCAAAAATTAGGCATCAAGTTATTACAACGTGGAAGTTGTAAAATAAAGCAGTGAAATTTTGCTTCTAGCAAGCTTACCATTCACTGTAATGAACGCTGTTTTTTGCTCCTCACACAGAAGCACAGTACATACAAAGTTCTTGATGCACCAGCCTATTCACATTGTACTGTGTTTAACAGTATTGCAGAAATGATCAGCTAGTGCAGACATGGCTGGAAAAATAGGGTGAAACCAGTGTTTTCAAGTATAAATAGGTCTTTACTGTCAAAGACAAGATGTTCACCCTTCTACAATTATGTACACTTGTTTTGAGGTGGCATTCAATTATTCCTCATTCCCAAAAGTGATATAAAAGCTACCATTATATCTTAGATTCTGCAGTATTTATGAAGTAGTTTTTCACAATACATAAAATATGATTCTCCTACCCCTGAGATGAACACTGACAACAGTGACAGGATGAACAAAAGATTGGGAAGATAAATGAATCTGAAATTAGTCTTGAGAGATCAAAGAAATCTAGAGTTCCTCAAAAGGCAGGAGGCATCAGATCCTACATGCAGCGTGCCAGGTGAGATATGCATGCCCAGAGAAAAGTTAAGTGTGAGGTACTTTGTCTTCATTCAGAAAATAGGTGGAATCAAAAGAGGTACAATAAGGATTTTGAGCTAGGTGATAATTTCAAAGGTATGTTCCCTAAGAAGGACTGGTCTTAACTCACAGGCAGACATTAAAGGCTATTGTGATTTGAAACCAAACTTGTACAATAACAAGTGGCAGCCCTATGGCTGAATTATTTTAGTGGTTGTGCATGATTATTACAAGGGTATATAAAGAAGTTTTGCTTTACTTCTCTTTTCCCAAAAATAAATCTTGTGTTCTCATTGTGATAGGCTGTGCAGAGATGAAAGAATTAATCTTTGGTTTCATACAACTCTTTCCATTTAAGCAGCATCTTCAAGATGCTTTAAAAGATTAACACATAAAATACTTGCAGGTAGTTGCCACTTACATAACCATAGGCATTTGCTAAGCCTTCACTCAGGGTGTAACAAAAGAAATACTTTAGGGAGCTATCAAATCTCAATATACTTGAAGCACAATTCAGTCTTATAGAATCAGTTAATGTTCTACATGTGATACATAGGTCTGTACCATGAGACAGCATTCAGTTAAAATAATCTGATCTCATTTACACATTACCTTTTAAACATCATTTTGCAGTTTGCAGTTTAATGGGGTTCTGTCTACAAAGCATGAATACTATCTTATTACTCAGTCTTGTATACTGGAATAGTGTTACATATCAGGAATGGGATGAAAAAAGCCATTTTTAGAGATGCTGAGCTTGTTTTTAATAGGGCTTTTCATCTAAATAATCACGCACTAGCACTTCTTCACCATTCTACACCATTGTATTGTGTAGTGCATGCTCAGAAACAGTTGGAACAATTAAGTATTAACCCTAATCTGAAGAAGACTACAACTATGGTTATCTGAGAGCAGAATGTAGCAGAGCAGGATAAATAGCAAGCTTAAAACATAGGCAAAACTCTGTGATGAATATGAAAACAGAGAAAGAATAGGAGTGGCTGTTCCAGCAGAACTTTGTTGCAAAGCTTGAAGAGTGAGCACTTTTGCCCAGACATCTGTATTACTAACTAAACATTCATATCATGTGTGTCTGAAATATGTGAGCTGTCCTTTCTACAAGGAAAAAGCAAATGTATCAATTTTTTTCCCCCATCTGCTTCTCATTCAGCTAAAGCAAAGAAGCTAGAGCATAGCATAAATGTCTCTCACAGGCTTTGTTCACTCTTAGCTACTTGAAACTTTCTGTAAATTTCTGAAAGATTTACCAGCTTTCAACACAAGGGCACAATGATATCACAGTTCTCTACATGACATGACTGAGGTGGGCATTTGGGTGTTGAGAATAAATTTCAGTGGATATTTCTCCTTCAAGGCCGCAGAGACATGTATCTTAGCCTCATGCCATGAGGTCTGGTTACTGTTACCAGAAAACTACAGGTAGGAGCCTGAAGTTATCTTGGCATCAGTATTCTCATTTCTCTCTTTAATGTGCCACAAAATCCAGGATGGTCTCCAGGCTTCTCTAGACTGAGAGACTAGATTTTCATGGGTTTCTCTTTCTTGTTCATCACAAGTGAATTACAGGTTTGACCTTCAACCAGTTTCTTTATAAAGGAGGAAATTCCACTGCTTTCTGTTCTCTCCATTATCCTATCCCGTGGCTCTCAGCAAATTTGGACTCTATAACATGAAGATTCCCATCAGGCTGCTTTCTGCTCAGAGCCACAGCTCCAACTGGGAGCCCTGCTCTGCACAGACCTCATGTGGATGGGAAGGGCAAGTGCATGAGAGGATCCTAGGGGAAGAAGGGCTACAATGAACAACAAGACGGTTGCCACAGCATTGTCTAGAATCAAGGAGTGCTACCGGCGTGAAACTGTCATGCACACAAAACACAACCTGCTCTCACATTCAGAGCAGTGTCAGGGAGTGGCAACACACCCAGAGTTGCTCCCAGAACATAACCATAGAGGCCAGACAGTTTATTACCTCTGTGAGGATCAAGCGTTGATACTTCAACTTCAGTGTACTCCACCTCATCACTCTCAAGGTCAGGTCCTGCCTCAAAAATATCAAGAAGATGTTTCTTTGTAGGACTGCATGCTTCATTTGAGCTGTGGGCCTGATCCTGCTGCCACTGAAATTAATGACAAGTCCTCATTGACTTTGATAGGTGCAGAATCAGGCCCTACTTCTGGCAGATGCAAGATACTCTGCTAAGAGTTGTAAGGCCAACCCATTCCTAAAGGTCAGCCCAAACTGAAAGGCAGTAGACCAACTCAAGCCAGATTTCTGAAACTGTGGGACTTGCAGGAGACTTCCTATTCTTCACTTTCCTCACATTTAAAGCCTTCTCTACATCTTTCATAGCCTCCCTCAATTTCTCATACTCTCAATTTCTGCTTTGCCAATAAGCAATTTCAGCACTTGGATGTTGCCCTTCAAGCTCTCCAAAGAACACAGACAAAGGCAACCCATCTTCCTCCTCAAAATGTTTCTCTTCCACAATGCCCTGAGAAAGCCTGGCAACAATTAGACACGTGATTTGCTAAGACTACTGCCTGACAGGTGCTGGCTCCCTGAATACAACTGACACAAGAAACAGCTGTTGCTTTCTGCTCTCTTTTCTTCAGGGTGGATATGGTTTTCTACTAGATTTCTGTAAAAGTTGGAAGGAACCACAACAGTCATCCACTGGAATCCTGGAGAAATGCTTGTGGATTTTTTAGAACAGAAATTAGAGAAAGACCTAATAATTAGAAGAGCAAAATTCTGGAGCAGCCTTCCAACAGCACTGATGAAAAGAAAGAAAAAAAAAAATAAAGCTGAACAAAACTGTTTAAAGTGGAGTATTAGTTAAAAACAAAGTTTAAATGGCAGGCTTCCTACAATAGCAGTGATTCAGAATGATCAATACAGCCTCATGTTTCTACAGTTCTGCTGTCTGTATGTTTGTTTTGCATGAGAGTATCTCACTAGTTCTAATTTGACTTATTCAGGCCATGGTGAAATAATTTCCATGTACCTCCTTCCTTCTGCTTGCTGAAGTAAAAGCTATTGCCACACAAATGCAGAATAGATACTGTTATTTTTAGAGGTATATGAGTAATAGACTTGTTTTCCACACCTGGTAGAGTGATCTGCAATAGCCTAGTTGCTTTTAATGAAGTTGCCCAATCCACAGCAGGTGAGGATTGAACCCATTTATTTCTGGCACAAATGCAGACCATTAGACCAGAGCCCATCTCATCTGAAACAGGTAGGATACAATGGAAAAATCAAGAGTCACTAAGCTAGTTTCCAAAGGTTGTTTCCAAGCTTTCCTGTGAAATTAACTTAGTGAAGCACCTTTCTCAGTTTTGTGGTACAATGCTGCTCTGCACACTCAGATTTTCATCAGAGAATTATCAGCTAGAAATTCCTGCCACCTATGTTGCATATAGGTTTCTGCAGCAGTCTAGTTCCATGCTCTGAATTCATTCTAGCTTAACTTTGATCTTTAGATACTCTAGATGTCTTTCCAGCTATCTTTCAACTCACGCTCCAAGAGACAACCAAGTTATAATGTACTATAAGCCATCAGAAATTGCATCTAACCAATGAGAATACTTTTGCATCAATATAAACCAAAAATATATGGGACAAAGTATGCTTTCAGATAGCAAAACCTACATGTTTAAATACTGTTCTTTGACTCAATATTTTTAAAACACCAGTCTTGAAGAATACAATGTGTTTGATGACATTCTGTAATGAATATATATGTATATATAGCTCACACAGTGTCTCAAGCTATTTGGCAGGTTATTTTATTTTGATTTTATAGCAGATTATTTTTAGGTTCAGTGCTTAGATCTTGAAAGACCTGCAGAAATGAAGAAAGGCCAGACAAGTAAAACAAGCAGCAGTCTGTAGAAAAGATTAAAAAAATAAAATAAAATAAAATCTAAGTTGTACTTGTATACCATCCTTCATTAGATGGCCTGTAATCCTGCACAACTAATTAGACTTCATAATACAGTTGGCAGATGGGTCCTATCACTGTCATTTTGCACCAGTAGAAAACATCACAACTTTCAATCATAAAATAATTTCTACAGCTATTGTTTAAGTATGACATTACCTTTACTCTCATCTGTTGATTTCATGTGATTTTCACTATCTTCAATGTAACCTGATCCTAAAATATTGAAGCAAAAGTTCAGCTGACAAAATACCTATTACAGCCACTCTGTTACACAGATACAACTCCTATTGTCATTGCATTTATTTACACATGAGAAATTCTATTTTTAGATTCATGCCTAAGACATTCATATAATACAGGTAGGAAAAATGGAGGTTTTTAAATGGTGAGCTAAAAAACACCCGAGGGGTAACTTTGTTTATATAAGGTGCTCTAAACAACATGCCCACCTATCTTTGTAAAGTTCACTGAGATCCTGGAATGAAAGGTGTCCAGTCATGGCAAGTTAACATCACCGTACTGCAGCCACATCACAAGATCATGTGCTGCAGCTCAAATTTCCTCTCTGAAATAATTTTCTTTTACCATGATTTCTCCATCTGTAATATTGTTAACTGATTGCCTGGTAGAAGTGTCTGAGCAGACTTATAAACCAATCTTTACATAAGAAGTGCTCATAAAAAACTGTATAAAGACAAAATGATAGAAGATACTTGGGAGAATATTATTGGTATTCCTCTGTATTCGCCAAACATAGGGCCCTATCCAAACAATAGCCATGTAAGACCAAAACCTTAAATTAACATTTAATTAAGCCAACTCTGTAAGACTAACAGTCTTATAGCAAAATATCCTACCTGAATAGTAGTCTCCATCATTGTGCTGTCCTGTCATTTTTCCACTTGTCAAGTTTGTGGCCAAGGCAGAACTGAAAATCAAACCAATAAAAGTTGATGTAATTATCCAAAACCAGTTCATAAAAATAACAACATGATGATACACACAGATAGTTATTGTCTATGCTGACCACCACACATTCTTAACTGCTGAAGCTGATGACAATTTTGCCTTTGTCTTTAAGAGAAGAGCAAACTTTAAGGTAAAGAATGTTCCCTCTTGCATTACTCTTCTTTAAGACCTCCGTATTATTAATTCCATATCTAAATGCATTCAAATGCAGGCCTGACATTCTTGCATTTCTCTTAGCCATTTTTTTTCTATTCTTAGACTATTTCCTCATCCTGTTGTTGTGTTAGCAGGTGGTACATGAAACACAACCATCTATTGTCTGCAGGTGTGTGCCATAATAGAGCATATTCATATGGTGGGAGGCCTCCAGCCCTCAAACAGAATCACTTCACAATTCCTGTAAAGCAAAACATCTTACCCAGACATCTCCATGGATGGTCCTTTAGCTTGACAGAGAAAAATAAAAGCATCTATTAATAAATTGCACAAGTAAAAGAATTTTAAACTAAAAATCAAAACAAAAATATAGTGATTATCTACCTAAGTCAGAATAATTTCTCTTGGCTATTACAAATTAGTGGTTTACATCCTGTTTGTCACCCAGGTCCCTTAAATGTCTTTAACAGAGAACCTAAGATCCCAAATGGCAGACTTCAGCGTGGCCAATTTAAGCAGTCTGGGACATCCAGATACTGCAAATTTTCCCAAATATTTTGCAATGTACTACATATCACAGGATAAACCAGATTTACTTATTTTCTGAAAGAACAAGATCTGAAAGAATACCTTAACAATAAAGGACAAACACCTAAGTGAAATTGTACTACAGCGTGGGAAAAAAATAAAACCAAAACCAACTCCACAATCTAATAATCTTAAATTTGTTTCATGAGGACTGGAGAAGTACCTCGATTGCACTGGAGCTGGGAGTTGTCATAGCTCTATAAGGGATCAAAAAACTCCTCAGGCCCTGTCTGCCTCTACATTGCACCTGCATTCCAGACCTAGGACTGCACTGGAATGGTGCAACCTTTGCTTCACTAGTGTCTTCCCAGCACCATTATTTACATGTTCCCATTCTGCCCAATGTACTTGGAAAACTTCAGCATCCTTGAAGCTTCATTTGGGCCACCCAGCATTTTTAAGAGGACTTTTCACTTTTTTAACTTGTATTTAATAATTTCCTGAAGCCTCACCCCCAACAAGTCTTGGATCCTGAAACAAACACAATTTTAACTGTAATGAATTTGTCACCCAACAAATAGAAAAGAACTATTCATTACCCTTTTTCTTCTTATGAAAAAACCACCATAAAGCAAGAGATACTGCTCCAGCGATAGGGATTAGGATAAATGCAGCAATGATTCCTTTCTTCCAGGCTGCTAAGATGACTGGAAAAAAGACAGATGTATTTAAGAGTGTATGTGCAGTGACAGGTCATCATTACCAACTTCTACAGTTCCTGACATTTCTTTTTACTACAAACTGGCCTTCTTACACACTGGGGAAGAACAGTAAGGAGACTTGCATGCCAAATTCGCTAACGAGTCTCTCCTTTGTGACCAAAAACTCAGTACAATGGTTTGTTTTTAGCTTGCATCTGACTCCTCTGGCTTTTGAGCATCCCTTAAACTTTTCTGTGTAAGTTAGACAATCTCTGTTTATGAATAGCTCTCTCTGTTAAACTTCTGTTAAACTTCTGACGATGGTGGAACAAAACCAAGTAAGGGAGTTATACTTAATAACATCCCAGATAAAATGACCTCACCTGTCATGATGACTTAGTATGCAGCTTATCATAAAAATGAGCTTACCACTGATGGTTATTGTATGGCTTTTCACATCCACATTAGCTCGATTAGAAGCCATGCAGTAATATGTCCCTGTGTCCTGCCTGTTCATTGTCTCCTTGTGCCACACGATTCTGTCTGCATTTTCACATTTTTCATATACAAGAATTTCACGATCAGTTTTTCTAAAAATCCTGAAGTGGATTGGCCAAGATCCTCCATTCACAGAGCAGAGAAAAATAGTCTCACTGCCATCTTCCACTTCTCCCAATGGAATACTGCCCAAGCTGGCATTCTTGATTGGTACTACAGGGGAAGGCACAAAGAAAAACAGTATTAGCACTATTAGAAATAACTGATAAAATGGTAAAATATTATACTGTAGAGACTTGCTTTAATGCTTAGTTAAACAGAGCCTGAATGCACAGTATTAACCTTTCTGAACAGTCTCTGCCAGACAGCATCCTCTAGTACATGTTTTTATAATCCCAGAAATAAAAAAGGGGGTACTATAAAGAAACAAAGCAGACATAGAAGGAAACTATATCCAATCCACAGAAGTCAGTCAGCTTCTTTCCTTAAACTTCTTTGGATGCCCCTCAGACCCCAACCTACAAATTAATTAATTTTCAGAAATAATACACTCAGCAGTTGGACAGTGTAAATAATTATAATTCAATTTATGTAGCTATGCTTTCATAGTTATGTATAGTTATGCTATTTTATGCTAATTGTTCTTGTAACATTTAATATACAGTAGTGAATATCAGCAGATCATGGATCAAGTTCTTCCAAGGCATAAGCAAGCCCCAGATGGTTACAGAATATAGCAAACAGTGAGAGAAGTTAGTTTGCATTTAAACAAGTATGTAAATGGGTGTATAAAATGTTTTTTGTAAATAGCTTTGCAAAATGTTTGGAATATGAAGCATCTTTTTTGCTAAAATTACTATACAAAATGTCTCTGTAAGCATAATAAATGTGTTTGGGGCAGGGTCATGGATAACACAAGGCAGATGTAAAGGAGTCACTAAGGCAACACTGGTACAGAAGGAGAAGGGGGAAACCAGATTGATATGAAAAGATGCTAGGCATGAAAGCTGTATTTGTATTTGTATTACATAGGAAGCAGATTTAGATATAAAATATGGGTTACTGTGGCTGATCCCATGATAGAGAGGATTGCTCTAAGAAACAAGGCTTTTTTTCAAATCTCGTACCAAGAGAAAGGACAGAATATAGAGAATTTGAAGCTACTACCTCAGGAGCGGTGGACTGCAGAAGTCTGGCTCATCAAAACATTACTTTGTTTATTCAGAACTTCCAAACAATGTCACAATATATCCTGAACCACTGCTCTAACAGCTGGGATACACCAGTTCCAGCAAAGAAATACCCACTTGTTAATGGACTAAGATTATGCTTTGAATTTGTTTGTAACTTATGTCAAATTACCTTGACTTTAAATCTCACTGGATAAATCTCTTCAGAGTTTTATCATTCAGCTTCTCTCTAGTGTTAGCAAAGCATATCCTGGTGGAACTGATGGATTTAAGGTGCAGTCCTACTTTATAGTCTAGGCAAATGCAAGTACTGTATTAAAAGACCTGTTTGGGGGCTCAGAGCATGGAGAGCATGTCCTTCAACTGTGAAATAATACAACTGACTCAGAAGAAATGCAACAATTCTGAATTATCTGTTCCAGTCATATACAACTCAATGTCAAAACTCAGAGAGAAACCAGCCTGTTAACCTCAAGTTTATCTCATTAAAACCAACACAATTTGTGTTCAAGCCAGGACAGAAAACTGAAAACTCCTTGGTGGAGAGAGATTCCCTCCTCTTTTCAACATGTCAAAAATAGACTTGTGCTCTGGCCCTGGACTACTTTGCTATAACCAGGTTAGGAAAAGCTAAAATAATGCTGATAACATGCAAGAAAAGTAGCAAGGAGACAAGGATATGGGTTAAAGTGGCTTTGCATGTGGATTTGCCATCACCAATTTCTTTATAATCCCGAAGAAGTCTTATTTTTATTCCCAGTAGCTGTGTGAGGTTACTATGTAGTCAAATGACATCAACATAGGTGTCAGGGCATGCATAAGATACGCAGCTCTACTCATCTTTTACCATGTATTGATGAACCACTACCAAAATAATAAAATGTTTTGACATCAAACTGATGGAACTGACCAACTCTGACAAAGTAAGGTAAGGGAGACACTACTGAGCAAAGATGAAGATACAGATCTTCAACTAGTTTTAATTCAAGTGAACAAAAATATGTAAACATTTTACTTGGTCCATCATTTGCTGCTGCAGTTTCAAAAATAAATAGATGATGTAAGACAAGAATAAAACAAGCTTACCTATTACTGTGACATTTAGAATGTTGCTAGTTTCCATACCACTGGAGTGATTATTTCTAGCTTCACATTTGTATCCTCTTTCATCATTTTGTCGAATATTTTCATCCAAGAACATAGCATATGTGTCATTAGTTACTATTTTCTTAACTTCATTTCCTTTGTAGAATGTGAATGTTATTGGTGGTGTTCCCATCACTGAATGACAGATTAACCTTAGAGGCTTCCCTAACACCACCTCCGGTAAACCACTGACAACAGAAAGAGTTGGCTTGGAGACTGGAGCTAAAAGAGGAATAAAAGGAAAAAATATTGCAAATTACACTGCATAAAGCCAAATGTAAGATACTGGTTTACAGAAAAATATATAAATATACAATATTTAGCTAGTTTGCACACGCAGCCTATACTGGGAAGCTCTTCATCATTGACAGAATGGAAGCAGGGTGTGACTTCAACAAAACCAAACCATAGATAACAGAACATACTGCACTTGGTCACAACAACCCCCTGCAATGCTCCAGACTGGGGCAGAGAAGATGGAAACTGCCTGGTAGGAAAGGCTCTCAGGGTGCTGGTCAAAAGCTGGCTGAAGTTGAGACAGCATGTGCCCAGGTGGCCAAGAATGCCATGAGCATCCTGGCTTGTATCACAAATAGCGTGGCCAGCAGGACTAGAGCAGGGATCATCTCCCTGCACTGAGCACTGGCAAGGCTGCACCTCAAATCCTGGGTTCAGTTCTGGGCCACTCACTTCCAGAAGGGCATTGAGGAGCCAGAGCATGTCCAGAGAAAGGCAATGGAGCTGGGAAAAGGTCTAGAGCACAAGTCTGGCGAGGAGTGGCTGAGGGATCTGGGAGTGTTTACCCTGGAGAAAAGGAGGCTCAGGGGAGACCTTCTAACTCTCATTAACTCCCTGACAGGAGGTTAGGACAAGGTGGGGTCACATTCTTCTCCCAAGAAGCAAGTTTTAGGACAAGAGGAAATGGCTTCACATTGTGTCAGGGGAGGTTTAGGTTGGACATTAGAATTTCTTCCCCTAAAAGGTTGTAAAGCCCTGGAACAGGCTGCCCAGGGAGGTGATAGTGTCACCATGCCTGGAAGGATTTAAAAGACATGTAGTTGTGGCACTGAGGGACATGGTTTTAATGGTGACATGTCAGTGCTGGATTAACAGTTGGACTTAATGATTTTAAAGGTCTCTTCCAACAAAAAAAATTGTCTGTGATTTTATTATACGTGACTTAAAATAAATAGCATACCAGGAGAATGTAAAGGAAAAACAAAAAAAAAGGGTCAGTGACACAGCTGTGGATCATCCAAACTCCAGAACTAGCTCTGACCAGGAGTCAGTCTATAGAGCAAAAATATATGCAAGTCCCATTGCATGTATTACCTGAGACGAATCCTGCAGCACCTAATCAGGGACCTCTGTTTCTGCAGCAGTGAGTCACAACTCAGTTAATCCCCCTTTACAGACCTGAGGAGCAACTGTGCTTGTTCCATGAGAGAGAAGGCAACTAGAGTGTCTACAATTAGTGTGCGGGTGAAGGGGTTGTACTGATAGTCAAAAACCTGGCTTTTCTGGAGTAGAGATACCCAGGTGACCTCTGGATCTCACAGCTCTCTGCCTGGAGGGTCAGAGGGAAGAATTCAAGGCAGCCACTGACAGAGTTACAGATCAAACTGATGAATGAAAGGTTTGCAGAACATTTCCAGCTTCTGCAGAAGTTAATGAATGAGAGCTTATTTGGCACCTAGCAGAATCAAGGGACCAGAGGGAAGACATGCTAACTCTCATCTTCTAGGGCCAGCCCTAGAATAGTCTGACTTGATTAGATCATGATAAGCCAAATCCTCTGCAGCTGAAGATGACAAGCACATCTCACAAAATTGATAATGCAAGAACTGATAGACACCCTGCTAGTTCATGCACTAGACACTGATTCAGTAAATAGATGTGCTAAGCTTATGGTCTTGATTTCTTCCCCCTGCACTGGGTTCTAAGCCTCTGTATCCACTCACCATAAACATTTATCTTTACAGGTTTGCTCTCCTTGACTATTCCTTTTACTTCAGCTTTACAGATATAGGATCCAGTATCATTCACATTAACTCTCATTGTTAAGTTTCTATAATTTTTCAACAAGATGTCTCCATTTGAACTTTTCCGTAATATAGCGAAGTTAGCTTTCCGAAAACCACTAATGCTGCAACTCAAAGTTAATTCTTTGTTTTCATCCAGTGTACTCATAGAAGCAGCTAATATCGGCTTGGGGAATAACTCTACAAGATAAAAAGAGAATGAATTAATTAAAAAAAACTGAGCCTAAAAGAATGTTACAACCTATCTCAAAGTATACAGAATGAAAGCCATACTTGAGGTTTACAATTAGGGAAAAGAAACCAACCATGTTATTTTAATACAGTAATATTTTCAGGGAAAACAGAAGCTTAGCAATGACTTGAAACCACTTTTCATGTGTGTTATTTGAAATAATTATTTTAGTTGAAAGTATTGGCAGGTAAAAATCAGAAACTGAAAACTAATCTAAATAGCCTTTAACTTAGGGAAAATTTACACTTGGATCTGGAGGTTACACTCGGATCTTGAGTTCTACCCAATTTACATTTAAGCATAATCCACTGAGTAAAATCCAAGATGAACAGAAGTGTTACCTGACACAACAACATTCAGTTTGGTGGTTTTAGAAGCTCTCCCTTGCTCCACCTTACACAGGTATTCACCACTGTGCTCTAGAGTAGCTACTGCAGAATGTTTCAAAAGTTTCTCATCTCGTACACTTTTCAGTATTGTCCTGTTTTTCTGGAGTATGATTTCAATGTTACGCATTCGGGCTACCACAGTTGAGCATTCAAACTGTATTCTGTCTCCTTCTGTAACATTACTTGAGGGTTTGGCAATCAGGGTAGGCTTTATAAATGGTTCTGAAAGAGAATACATACAAACTCATAACGCATGCTTTTAATTATAGCAGGCAAAGAAATGTAAAAAGAAAAGCTAAGCAACTTACCCCTGACTGTAACAAGTGTTTTGTTGCTGTGCTCTGAGCTTTCAAATTCAAGTTTTACATTTCTCCTACCAAAGCAATCAAATTGTAAAATATTGTCCCCCTCTTCAACAGAAAATTCCACTACAGAAAAATTTCTGTATGGTTCAAATACGTGTTTTTCTTTAGGTGTTGAATTCATCTTTATCTTCCGGAAAAAGAAATATAAAGGAGGTTCTTCTTCTGGCAACTCACAGCGTAATTTCACAACTTCACCCTCTAAAACTTCTTTTTTCTCAGCAGTCAGGATTGGCTTGGTCATTCCTTAGAAAAGGAAATAAGAAAAGAAATAGAATTTTGCATAATCCTGAAATGAACCCTATCTCTGATGACTATGGTAGTGATTTAAGCTAATGAACAGATACAAATACTTTGCAATAACTGAGCTTATGAAGACTGTTCCTTTGATGTGTGGGTGTATGCCAAGGCACCTTCAGAAGAGCCTCCAGAGGATAATACAGTCTTGATGCAGCGTGTGAAGTATGAAATTTGCTGTTTGGAAGGTAAGACTACTTCCTCATCTGCGTTTCTTACCACCACTCAGAAATGTACAATTGAAGAAACCAAATGCCATCCCAACTTCTGTACATAGAGCTGCACACCTTTGAAGAAAAAATGACAGGCCCTGCCCAACCCTGTAACTTATGCTGAACAAATTCTCTCCGAGTTGCTTTCTCCAAGGGGAAAAATGTCACTAGCAGTCAAGAACACGTGGATAGAAAGAGTATACAGATGGAGGTGGCCTCTGTTCTCATATGAGAGGAGAAAACTGATAATGTCTACAGAAGCTTTGCCCATGGCTGTCACATGGCAAGAATCTCTATACTTTATTTCCAGGTTTTCCAGTAATTTACCTGCCTGCCACCATGTTTATGATCTATAAGCACAAGATTTCATAAATAATACTCTCTCTAGTCTAGGGAACAGAGACTCAGGGCAGAGAGGATGGTGGCACAGGAGGCACAGACTGCATTCCTAACTATCACTGGTCAGCCATGTAGCCTTGGGACTGTGATTTCATTTCTGTGCCTTAACATGAGGATTTAGCACTAAACTCTTGTAAACACTTGTATAGATAAAAAAACACTTTGAAAGATATCCTATTCAGTACTGTTATTACTTCCCCTGGAAGGCTGTTTGAAGGAATACTCACCTATTACCCAAACGTGTAAGGAGTTACTCGATTTTGTCTTTCCATCTGCTTCCACAGTACATTCATAGTCTCCTGTATCGGAAGATCTAGCCATAGGTATTTCATATTGTGCATCTCCTTTGTTTGATACAATTGTGAAGACAAGCTTGCCATCCTTAAAAATTGTAAAATTATGCTTCAGCTGGAAATTAGTACTTTTGCTAATATCAGCATGGCAGACAATTGACATAGGAGCTCCATTATTTACTCTGACAGATGGCTGAACCTGGATTTCCACCGCGTTGAAAGTGAAAACTTGATAGAAAAAAAAAAAAATTAATGCTTATTTTAAATTACTCCAACATAATACTGTTATCTCAAGCAGCTACATTTGAATGACAAAAATTAATTAATTGCACCCTAGTAGCAGATATTATCATTTTTGTGGTCAGATCTCACAGATGTTGACAGTGGTAGCAGCTTTACCTTCCACTGCACAGATACAGGAGAGGCAACTACCGATTGTCACAGCACACGCTGTCCATCTGCTCAACCTTTCCCTCGGGGCACTGAAAGAACCATTGACTTGTCCATGCTCATGGCCAAATCCACTAAATTCCCTAGAACACACAGAGGACACTGGAATAGGTTTGCAGCTACTTCTTGGTTTTCCTTATTTCTCATGGTTTGTTGTATCCAACTCTGATTGACAGGATAACCGAACACAATTATGTATTTATATTTGTCTGAATAAACTGAAAAATGACAGTAAACCCTGCTCAGAGCTGTACTGAAACCCAAGCCAATTCATCCCCAATTAGCAGAAATCCCTGGAGTTATCCCAGTATTTTTTATCTGAAAGTAGGGTTACAGTTACATCATTCAGCAAATTCCACTTTAAACATGTAACTCACAAGCTTGGAATAATCTTAAATCTCTAGTTTAGGATAACTAGAGAATAACAGAATATATTTGGGTTCAAATTCTAAAAGCAAACAAATACATGCCTAACTTAAAACTGTTGGCAGTCCAGCAATTATACTCTCAGGAGTCCTTGGCAATCATACCCTGGTTAATTCAAATACATAATCATACACAGAAGCAATGCTTTCAATTAATTCAGAATTTAGATGTCTTAGTTCCTGAAAAAAAAGGCATACCAAATACAATATTCCTATTTTAAAAGGATAAAAATTTATATGCACTTTAAGAAGTAAATTTTATAATAGCAATATATATAGTACTTCTAATCACAGCAATGGTAAATAATTTCTTGCTTAAAATTGTATAATTAATATTTTTTATTTCCAGAGCTAGGTGAACAAGTACAATGAAATATTTACAAGTCTGTTCATTTTCCCTTCCTTTAGAACTTACAGCTTTTGGGTATGCCCGTTTTGGCTAGGATTTGCATCAGAAATGTGCTACTAGAATGGGAAAACTTTCCTGCATCTAAATAAGTCCCTCACCATGTACAGTTACCAGCTATTTATAAATTGTCCTTGCTAGAGAGAGATTGGGGCATACAACAAATGAGAAAATGGTAAATGTTTTCGCATGTGAATAGATTACATGAAAGCAAGAAGCAAACATTTCTCCCTAACGATGGCAATAAAAGGAAGTAAGCATCGTGTATGTGCTGGAGGTCAGCAAGATGATAACACAAAAAGTAAACACGTTCCCTTCAGAATACAAGTTCTGTACCCCGCTCAGACATGGTATTTTCTTTTGCAAGAGGAAGAGTAAGGCATAGTGCCCTCAATTTATATTCTATAATTTTATCCTACCTCCTTGTTTGTGGGCATGAAAGACTTTTGAATGACCAAAACAAAATGTTAGCAAATAAATTTGCTCTCCCATCTCTTCTCCTGTATACCTCAGTAAAGCAAATTACTCTAGGAAAGACTTCACCAAAACATTTAGTAAAGTATGAGCAGCATATTTTACTAAATGTTTATTTTATGAGATATAAATAAACTAAATGTTTATCTCATTTAAACACTACAACAAGAAACACTATAAAGCAACATGTTTGTTTATTTGATTTTTTTACCTGGCTAAATTTTTTAGTGAGCAAATAGTACAGCAAATCCAGATAAACTCTGTTATGGATTCACACCAACAACTGCAGAATTAGTTTAATTAATTATTTTAAATTTGTATGTGAAAAAACCTTTCATTACCTACCTCTTTCCTGAGTGTAAAGTTCTGAACCTGGGAAAAAAGTGAAAATAAATGTTATTTTCCTAGCTTACAGACTGAGAGATGGCAATGGAAAACAGTAAAAAGCCCCGACAAAACCCAAACAAACCAGAAACACATGTATCCACACAGATATTTAGTTATCAAACTTACACTGCAAGAAAATCACTAGAAGAGCAAGATACATCTCGTTCCTGAAGAACAGACACTTAATTCCAAAATAAAACAATATTCATCATCAGAGGTGACGCTTCTGGGTACCAAAACCAGGTTATAATTTTTTCTGTTGTTGTTTTATGGAAACTGATAAAATTTTGCCATTAAAATTTGTAAGTTATCCCAGATCTTCAACAGAAACTGGCTAGATCAAGTAATCGTTCCCATTACTGGAAACTGGAAATGGCAAACAATGAGAATCTATCTGCTGCTCACAGGCACATTACTGTTCAGGAAGTGACTGGACTTTTCCGGAGGGCGCCACCAAATGCATTTGCTTTGTTTGATTTCTTAAGGTGTATTAAAAAAACAAGAAGTTCCAATGACATTTATCCTGCAGTTCCTGTCAATATGGGTATTTTTAAGTCACAATTAACCATTTACGAACACAAACTACCTTTGCTCTTTGACCTCAACAGATCCTTGAGTGGAATTTCCCTTCATCGGAACTCTTTCAGAGCATACGTGTACATAATTACTCAATTTTCCTCTTTACCTCAATTTCTAGGTCTCTCATCCTTGCTGTGGAAAAAGAACAGCTTTACTGTAGTGTGCACATTAAGTTCAAACTATCTCAGAAACCATACCTATATTGCGTTAGACTAGAATATGGCCAGGAGGACCTTTCATACTACCATCATATATCAAAAACACAGAACTGCACAAGATTTTGTGTAGTTATGACAGTGCAAAACATACAGAATCATAAAACTTAAACATCACAAGAAAAGAACCAGTTGGGACCTTCATTTCTCAGCAGAAATCTGCAGCAGCATTGGCACAATCTGAAACAGAGAATATACACTGGAGCAAGGCTTAAATCTTCTAGTAGCTTGACACTATTAGAATTCAGGCATTCCTGAGAGATCTGCTGACCTTTTCTGCCTTGTTTTATTTTTTGCAATGGTGTAAGTAGCCTGACAATATGACAGGCAACCTGAAATCAGGGACAATTAATTCTGCATCCAAGGCACTGAAAGGAGAAATTGAGCAACTGTGACAGAGGAGGAGAAAGTTGCAGAACATTCTATTCCAGCATTTTGCCCTCCATTTCCACTGGTATAAATGTTTGCCTGAGATACAGTAAGGAACTGATATAAAATTCAAAACACTTGAATTACTCAACTTCCTTTAATAAAGTGAAGATTCTTTTTCTCATTATGGATAAAATCCTTTCTTTAGGCTTTCTTTAGCAAATATCTTAAAGAAAGACTGAACACAGGTAAAGTGGTAGCCATCAGCTTTGATGCAGGTGGAATTGTTCTGAAGAATACTAGGTGGGGGGTGGGGGGTGGGGGGTGTGTGTGGTGGAAGCAAGAGTATTACAGATATACTGTCCTGTCCCCATCTCTCCTCTTCTACTTTTCTTACTTTGGTATCATAATTTTTGCTATGAATGTGCTTTTATCTTAAATAATGTGACATAGCAGAAGTGGCAGATTAAAACACCAGTTTCACTTTTCCAGAAAATATTTACTCTTAACTTTTAGGAATTCAATGTTAGCATCTTTCAGCTGTTCAACATATTCCTTTCTTGGTTTATCTATCCACTTTTAAATCAGACTTAAATAATTCCACTTGAGCCCTAACACTACCTCATTCTATAGGCTTGATAAAGGGAGTTGAAATCATGCACTTCAAAAGTGTTTCTCACGTTGTATGTCCCTGAACTCCCTAAGTAGTGATTTAGTTATTCTTGAAAATCAAGCGTTCCACTCTAAATCCCTGTTTCTTACCTATATAGACAGAGGCAATACTTTCCTTCCATTCTGCAACACGTTCCTGGCTTGTTAAAACACTGCTTAAAACAATCCTAAATACATTCACAGAAGGCTATGAGACACAGCGTTCTCATAAGCTTCACTGTTTATAGAAACCCTTTTCTTTTTTCTCCTGCAGTCAATGAAAACTGTATTTTTTCCCCAAAAAAATCCAATAGCTTAAAGCTGTAAGTGTACTTTAATGCTTGTACTACAAACCTAAGTGTGGTATTTTGCAAAAGGAAACAGGAGGGGAAACACTCATCTGTGTAACAATGTAACAGCAATAGGAACAGCATCTACCTAGCTGTATTGCAGGGAGGGAGCCCAGAACGGCACAATAGCCACAGCAATTAATGACTAAGAAGTAAGCTGGTTAACTAGCAATGGTGTTTGTTCTGCTTAATCCAGTCTGCTTGAAATACACCAATAACAAAAGACTGATGATTTGGCCAGTTGCCCACAATGGTCTCTAGAGCCAGGTAAAGGAAAAAGAGGAGGACACATGGCAGATGTAGAACAAAGGTAGATCTACTTGAGCTATTGATGACAAAAAATAGGAAGGAAGGACATTTCCCCTTTCCCCTTAAAAGAATTCAGCAGGACATACAAAGCTCAGCAAAACCACACCAGTCTTTCCCACGGGGACGAAGGCTGTCCTCTTTGCCACAGCAAGGGAAGGCGAAAGCAAGCATGGGCCAATACCCTTCAGAAGGAGCCAGTGTGGTTGGGTTCAGAACCAGGCTAGTTTCAGACTGAGGAGGAAAGGCCAGCTTTTAGGATGAAGTAGGTTTACTGGTGCCAAACCTGATGCTGTTGTGAGATGTCAATTCCAAATAAAGTACGTTCGATAAGATCTCACAGGCTGATTAGACCTTCATATTCTTCATAAATCCTCAACACTGCCCTGGAGAGGAAAATCTAGCTGGTAAAGACCAAAATCTAAGTAAATTAAACAACAGGAATTTAAACAAAAACATTATGAAACTTGGAAGAAAAGCATTTCAAATGCAAAAGAATGGTTTTAGACCATCTTCCATTGTTAAACTGGAAATCAGATTGACTTAAAAGAATTCAAACTTAAAAGTACCTGTGCCAGCAATACAGCTGCATGTTTTCCTAACAGTCATCTTATTGTAATCTTTCAAGATACATTTCTCTGAAATACATAAGATCAAAGTTATTCTAATATATATCATATAAAGAACTCTCTTCAGTCCCTATTTGTGGGAAAAATGGGATTGACCTCAAAAATGCAGGAAACATTTTGAAGCAGACAGAATAGCCATTATAATTTCATGCAATGCCCTTTGAAACTTATGGGGAGTCATTACATTTAATCTACTGCCTAGTGAATTAAACCCTTAAAAATTAAAGTTGTGCTCATCTGGGAATTCACAGTCCCTGTTTCTGCTGGCTGGGTCCCCGGTGACTTGCCTACAAATAACATTTCCTAAAAAACATCAACTCTAACATTGGAAGAGAGTTTTGACTAAAATCAGAGGCAAAGCCTATTTTCCTAACTAAGGGCAAAATGATGAATAAGAATTTCAAAATTTTCCCTCTGCAAATACAATGTTTGTGGCCCATCCCTTACGACAGGAAAGGAAGCTCGGAGTTCACACCACATTTCAGCTGTTTGTTTTCGTTTGCTGTCCAGCTGGCTGGCATGACAGCAAAGAGCACACCACAGTGACGCTCTTTAGGACTGATACCTTACTTCCTCACAGAGCACACAACGATTCCAGCCAATCTTCTGGGGCCCTTAAACTTTGTCTCATGATCTCAAATGCTCAATTTCTTAAGGAAGTTTCTTCAGAAAAGAGGAAGTCTCTACCCTTTGTCTTCAGGTTCTACCTCACTGATTTACTGACAAAACATTTCACTTGGGACAGCATTGGGGGGGGGGGGTGTCATCAAATCTTACCCCTCATAATGGAGGCTCCACATAATTTCTTGTGTAAATTCACTGATTCTGAAAACAATTAATTGCTAAAATGTGCATCTACAAAAATTTATAAAAATTCAGAGATCTGTGTCCATCTATACTGAAGTCAACACAAGCTTTTCAGTAACTAAATCAAGAACAGAAAAGCCTCTCTGATTTCTAATCCCCCAATCCCTGACACATGTAATCATTTAATCGTTTTGGTTCCTGTGAACTATTTTGCTTAATTAGCACTTTCTGTTTCAGTACACTCATTGAGAATAGAATTATAACAAACGTTCTTGTTCTCACAAGTCTAGACAAATCCCTGGAGAACTGGGAATGAACTCAGTTTGTTCTACAAATATTTTGGAGGTATACTGTCTTCTCTTGAATGCGAGACATTTGCAGAAGTTGTCTTTATTTTAAGACTGATACTTTATACCTCCCTGGAGAAGAATAAAAACAAAAAAAAATTATCCGTAGATTTGACTTTTTACAAAGAACAGTAAAGAAATTAACACTGTTTTCCATAAATCGATAATTTACAGAAAATCTAGGCTTCCAAAAATCTGTTTCTCAGAATAAATTGCATTTCACAATGGCACCATCTACTGGGAGATGATCATGACAGCGAAGAACACTGTGGTTCCCTTACTTATCTGCAATTAAACCTGCAACTCCTGATAGCCAATACCTCCTCCAAATGGCAACAGAAATTAGATCCAGAAAAGTAACTGAAGGAACCAGGAGGCTGATAATGAAAGAGTATCACTGAGGATTTCACACTGAAATTTTTCGTTTGAATACAACAGGAGCTGATTATTACCATTTGACTTTACACTTCCTTAGCAATATGGTGCAACATTTAAAAGAACACCAGAAATCTGAATGCTTGACTTGTATTTCATGTAGTACACATTTTCATGTACCTTAGAATGTCGACAAAAGCAGAGAAATTCTTTCTTTCAGAGGTATGAAATCTATTTGTTGGTTTACATGATTGTGGTCTCTGATACCATCTCTCAAACTTTCTCTGTTCCAGTAGTGTGCGTAAGTGACTGATTCTACACCCTGAGGACATTTTTAACAGCTGAGTTAACAAATTCCATGGTTGTTCTATCGAGTTAACAAGTTCCTCAGCTTAGAAACAGTTATCACAGACCACGTCACTATCACACAGTGTGCTTATCTGGCAACATACCAGAATTTGCACTTGTTTTGCTTAACATCCAGCATTTCTGGATGCAGCAGAAAAACAGCCTCAAGCACTGCAATAATATTCATCACAAAGTATGGACACCACCAGAGAAAAGGTCAGAATCTTCTGGCTGGAGAGGGAATTAATTCTGGAAATATTTTTCCTTCTCTTGTACATTTCCATTGGTTTTCTATTGCTTGATGATTCCCCAAGCATTATTCCACATCAGTTTCATGAGTAAAATTCAGTTGATAGTCACTCAATGAGCTGATTCAAGTTGACAGAAAATCTTTCAGCAGAATTTACACAAACCAAGAGGAAAAATTCATCCGCTTCCTATCTTCATCAGCCATTGCTGTTACTCATGTAACTGTTGGTTAGGATGCACAAAGGGGCAGATATTCCTCAGCATACACACAAAAAAAAAAATGTTTGAAAAGGGCTGAAAAACAGACATAGTCCTGACAGGTATATTTAAAAGTTAAAATTAAATGTGTGAGTTTATGAAGAAGGCTGATTAAGAGAGTACTCTCTGGTTTTCAACCGATAGTAGTCTTACAGCAAATCCTGAACACATTAGTCTGGACACACTTTTCAGACAATGATGTTGGACTTTATCCCAAGAGAAAGGCATTAGTAACTCAGTTTTCAGTGTCTCTCTCTTTTTCTTTCTTTCTTTTTTTTTTTTCTTTCTTTCTCCCTTTTGGAGGAGGAGGGGGAGAGGAGTCAAAGGGAAGACAACATTTAAAAATACTTAATCTTTGGAAGATTTGGGAGCTGCTAGGTTAATTAAATTGGGTACCCAAAAGTTCTTTCCACCTGCTGACATGCTCCTTGTAACTTGCAGTTCCCCGTAAACAATTCACTACATTAAAATTCTCATTCAGAACCTGAGGACCACTAAAAGAAATGCAAATGTATCTAAAATATGCATAAAGAAGAGTTCCTTTCCTTTTCTACTCTTACTTGTCTTCTAGAAAAACAATCTTCTCACAGTCAAATACTAAGCAGTTAAAATAAACAGCGTACTTCCCACCACAGCCACTTTGAATAGGAGTGTAAAAGATGCTACTTTGTGATGATCCAGCTTTATCAGTAAAACCTTTCTGCAGACAAAACAGAAGTGCTTAATCTATCACCAGACCTGACTGTCGGTACATGGTGATTTTTAGCCATCCTTCTGCAGACACACGCTGTAGCAGAATGGAGGAGCTCTCAGGATGAGAAACTGGGAGTAACTTTTATAATTCTGCTCAAACATGCAACATTCCCTAGAAGCCTACTACAGAACAAATACAATGTGAAGTCTTCACAGCCTTACTAAAGAATTCTGTCTCACTCTATTTTCATTCTCAAATCAAGGAATTGACCTTGTGAATGAAAGTTCAGTTTGTCTTTTACCCTCTTCCACCTGCTTGCCCGAGGCAGGACATTGTCATAGCACCAAGTGATATATGTCTCCCTTTCAGACTTTTTAACTTACTTGTTTTGGCTGGATGACTTCTGTTGCTTTTTGTTATTATGCAGTTCTTCTTACATGTAGAACCACATTAATTCCAGGCAAGAAACTTGTATATCTAATAAAAAGGAAACACTTAAGCTTGCACAATATCTTACTGATGCTGTAAAACTGTGTATACATGCTGAACTGATCAACATCATATTAGTCCAAAGTTAAGAGCCAACACTATCAGAAAACCAGTGAACATGGAAGTAAACTTTGTTGGTTTGTTTGTTGGTTTACTATTCAGGACACTCTTCAAGAGACTAACAAGTCAGTATTCAAAGTTAAAGTCAGTATTCAAAACCTTACCGAAAGGTAATGCTATGGGCTCATTTTGTCTTTTTTCCCCTGTTTCTCATTGACAGTATGGCCAACTGGATGCCACATGGACAACATGGATGCTGTCCTTGCTGAAGGGCAAAATAATACAGTAACATTTTGTCTCAGAGTAATACTACAGGATTTAACAAAGCATTTCAGACACTTCCAGCACCTGTGAAAAAAATACTGCCTTAAAACCTTCTACAAAGCTGCCATAGAGATGTTCTCCACCGTCAGATCTGTTGGATGCTCATCTCGATTACATCCATGTAAACCAGCAGAAATTAAGTGTTATTCCAAGACTAGTGCTTCAGAATAATAACGCATCATTGGCACACACAACTCCCACAAGTACACAGTGTCTACTAGATTATGCTTTAGCAAAATTCTAGTACATCCATCCCTTCCTTGCTCTACAGAACTGAGTAGTCAAGTATTTGCTGGAAGCTTCTTTATATCAACATAATTATTTGTTATGACCATCCTTTAAAATCTCATTTTCTAACCAGTACATAGTATTAGTCCCTTAGTAGTGATCTAGCAATTGTAGTCTGGCTTTTATCCAAACTTAATCAGTAAGCATCAGCTGCCATAGTACTTCCAAAATCTTTTTACATAGGTATTGTCTGTATTAATGCTCTGCAAAGCAATTATAAAAGTTGGAAAGTAAACAGGTATTTGAGCAGATGAAACAGCTATAGCCAAATATTAAATGAAATGCAGTCAAAAGAAATGCAGTTTTTCCCCATAATCCTACATGTATAGTTGAGATGGGTGGAACCAAGAAAGCCTCAGTAGCTCAGACTCTAAACTCAAATTTCAAGGAATATATATATATATATATATATACACGTATACCTCAGGCTGGGTATCTGGGGGAGTCTGGGACTGGTTCAGAACACTGGTTTCTGTTAGGAAAGTGAAGAGGGCTCTTCCAGATCTGTGCCCTTTTTTTTTTCCTTTTTTTTTTTTTTTCCTTTCTTCTGCATAAAAGAGAAAATGGAGGAGCCCGGAGAGCCTAAAACAACGTGCCCCGGCCCACGGACACCGCCTGCCCCGCGGCCCCGGCCGGGACGCAGCCGCCCCCGCTCCGCTCCTCCCGGCGGCGATCGAGCATCGCTCGCTCCCTCCGCGCCTCCCGGCCCCGCTCTCCTCCAGCGGCTGCCGCAGCGTTGCGGGGCCCGGCTCACGGGGATGCCGGGGCCGGGCCGCCGCTCTCGGGAGAAGGTGCTCGCCGCGGGCACGGCCGGGGAGCGCCCGGCGGCCGCAGGGCCCGTGCCGTCCCCTTCGCCTCGCCCCGGCTCCCGCAGCCTTCCCGGGGCCGCCCCGGCCCCGCGCACCCACCTGGAGGGACGCGGCTGCTGGGGCCGGCCCGACGCCGCCTCCGCCGCCCCCCGGCGCCCGGGAAGAGGAAGCGGCGGCCGGGCCGGGGCGGGCGGCGGCCGAGGGGCACCTGCTGGCGGGGAGGAGGGACGGCAGGGGCCGCGGAGAGAGGAATGGAAGGGGGCGCGGGGGACACCGGCCGGCGCTGGCGCTCCGCTCCTGCCTCCTCTCTCCGCATCACGCATCCCTTCTGAACCCAGCCAGCAGGCTGGTGACCTCCGGGGCTGGCCCCGGCTGCTCTCATACGTTTGCAGGCCTCTGGCAGGTTCAGTGCTCAACAGGTTGCTGCTCACGGAAGCAGCAGCAGGTCACGTTCCCCCCGGGCACGCAGAACATCCCTTTAGCCTGCGGGCATTGGAAGTCAGTCCCAGCACCCACGACCCGCTTCCATCATCTCACGTGTCCCAAGGGTAGCAGGCGTGACCGCACAGCTGCAGCCAGACCCGGGCTTACTTTGCTCCCATCCAGGCAGCTCCAGATGGGAACCGACTTTTCTACACAACTTGCGAAACTGCGTCTAACAGCAGCTCCAAGGTAACATAGCCCGCGGGGTTTATCCTCCACGCACAGCACAGAGCGTGCAGCTTCAGCAGGTTGGGAAAGCACACAGCCCTGCCCTAAACATACCCTCTCATCCACTGCTTATGCAGCAGTTACAAAGCCTAGCAATTTCTTCTCACTACAGGCGTTCAGTGCTAAACCACATCTTTCCTCTCTCCCACCCTCATCTACATCCGCAGAGAAGCAAAATCCAGGCTTCATGCACAACTACTGAAGTAGCTTACAGAAACGTTCCTCCAACACACTCCTTCCGCAAGCTGCAATCAAAACAATGTCTCACTCAGAAACAGGCTGTTGGGTTTTGGTGGTTTGTTTTTGTTTGGTTGGAGTTTGTTTGGTTTTTTTTTTTTCCTTCTTCCTATCCAGTTTTACCTTTTGAAATAGGTGGGAGTGGCTTGTCCTGACTCTCACAGCACTTGTAATAAGCCTGTTTTCAACTGGCTATCTATCTGTTTTCTGGTTCAGGCCAGGCACAGGTTCCTG
The DNA here is from genome assembly GCA_024611175.1 of Megaceryle torquata. Taxonomy (NCBI): domain Eukaryota; kingdom Metazoa; phylum Chordata; class Aves; order Coraciiformes; family Cerylidae; genus Megaceryle; species Megaceryle torquata. The sequence goes on from JANIJG010020990.1 coordinate 144,571, forward strand.
TTGCTACAAGACGCTCATCCTTCAGCTCTTTCAGCACAACATCCTCACTAGCATTCACTTCATTTGCTTCTCTGACAAACCTGAGGTCTCACCTTGATTTCCTCCACCTTCGCTGGACCAGGCACTGGGTCCCCTCTCATAGCCTCAGTAACAACCAAAATGTTCTAGTATTTAGAGTAGGATAAATAAGAGTGTTGACAGGCAGAAAGCTGTAGGGCTAGTGTTGTCTCGTAGCACAGAAACTGAGCAGCCAGGAAAAACAACAGAGGCGGTTACAGGAGAGCACACACAAAGTCCTACCAAGTCAAAGACCACTGAGTGTCCAAGGTGGAATATACAAGGAGTTGCAGGGTTTTTTGTTCTAGGTCATAAAATGGGTCAAATTTGCATCTATTGAGATGCAAGGTGGCAAGTTAAATCATCTCCCCGTGGATTCTACCAGAAATTAGGTGCAGCTTATACACTAATTTTCTTGTTTGAGTTGTGCAGAGTCAGACATTTCAACAGGCAGGCTGAGTTGCACTGGCTCATTTTGCCTGCAGATGAATAGAATTCAGCAAAACAGCTCAGGACAGGAACCTCTGCTAACAGTCATTTGCACACTGCTACCCATTTTAGCATCGCTGCACCCTGCCTCAGCAGTACACCAAAGTTCTCATGCTTTCAATTGTTTCTCCAAAGACAGTGGAGACAAACCACCCTGCAACCCAAGCCTTCTGAACTGGTCATTCCTAGGATGAAACGCAGCAACAGAGGCATTGATGTTGCAGAGAAAAGGAGGCAACCTGGGACGTAGGCCATGCCCAGAATGTAATAGTCACCCTGTGACTGTGTCCACCAAGAGCAAACACCTCAGTTTAATGGCCCATTCTTGTTTTCCCTGCGATATTGACTGTGACTCACTGGGCAGGCAGGTTATGGGTACATTAGTCACAAATCTGAGCTTCAGTTGTCCCTCATCTGTCCTTCACACCTGAGCTCCAGAGCACGTGGCTCGGTGTGTGCTTGTTTCCTCACCAGCTCCCTCTTTCCTGAATGGCATGAAGGCACAAACCAGAGCTCTGGCAGTGGCTACTACTAGCCTTAGCATGCTTAGGCGACCCTCAAGCCTGTTTTCTTCAGCATTAACTTCAGTTGCTTCCTTACGAGCGAGAACAAAAGATTACAGCAATCTTTTTTCTTTTTAGCAAGGAGATCATAGCTTTATTAGAAGTCTCATCACTCTGGAGTTTTCATAAGAGCACAGTGACTCTGGCAGGAGTTGATACCTCACAAGGCCAGGCCCCCAAAGCCATGCTGGCAACCTAGCAGGAAGGCAAGGCTCCTGCTTTTCTTAACATATCCAGGCAAGGCAGCAGGCTCCACAGCTGCAACACATTCAGAGGACATATTAAAAGTTAGGTTATTTCAGGTCACTTTTTAATCTCTCCAGACACCTTAATTCTAACCCCCAGCCGGGGCAGCTATCTGCCCTGAACAGTGCCAAAGTCAGTGAGATAAGTGGCCCAGAGGAGCTGGCAAGGCTGCATCCCCACTGCTCCCCTCCTTCACCTCTGCAGCAGGGCTGACACCCCACTTAAGCAAGAGACACACAAACTGTTTCAGGGGCTCTTCAGCTCCATGATGAAGCCCCTCTAAACGAGGTCTTTGAAAGGAGGAAGGAAAGGCAACCAGCCTTGCTTGCTAAGCCTGAGGGCAACACAAGGCCTTTTTGTTTCTCAGATGAAAGTGAGGCTTTTATGGAAGAATAAATCTGAACTGCAGCCTTCAACAGAGGGAAATTCACATTAAAACCCCAGGGGAAATGTCAGAACACAATTCTGAGAGGTAAAGAAAACAAGTGAACTGGTCCATACTCCAAGACCTGCTGGTATGGAACAGATGTTACACTGAGATCTGCTTGAACATTAGTGTCACCCTTGAAAATAGTCACTCGTTAGACTTGTTAGCAAGGCATTCAGCTCAAGTGGCTTGTAAATAAAAGAGGCAACCCCAGAACAGAAAGAGGATCTAGAGACGGCTCTTCTGTGTCACCTCTCAGCCACAAAATGCCTGATTTTTCAATTATTTTTTTTAACGCAATCCAAGGCTAGGTGAGCATCTGCTTATGAAGTTAATTGGCACAAGTCTAAAGTCTGACTCTTGTTTGCAAAGGCCTGAGTCAATCCCAGTGAAGTCACACTGCTCTAAGATCAGTATCTGCTTGCATGCAAGTATTAAAAAAATAAGAAAGAAATGTATCATTAAAAACAATGAGGTAAAACACAACCTCACCTTCAATACCATCACTTCACACACTTAAGGGATAACTGCAAGCACCTGAATCTTTGTTCAGAGGCTTTCATCCAAGTACTTAGTCAAGCATATTGTCCAACTCCAGGATTAAGGAAAAGGGAGGCTCAGGAAATCTTCACTAGGTCACACCTCTACCCAGTCCCACTGGCAGGAAGATGGGATTTTTCAGATTTGTCTTTCTGGCTCTACACTGTAAGAAGAATTCTACCTCCAAAACGATTACAGAACATACAAAGTGTGGCAAGTATTGGTTGCAGACTGAATAGGTCTGGCATTGCCACCCTCCTTGAGACTGTACCATTGCTGGAGAATTCAGGGAATCAGAGTTCAGTAGACGTGCCAAGTTCCTCAGATTTCCACTCCATCCCCCCTTCTGTCAGCTTTCCCGTGTTCCTAGCGTTCTTCACACTGATTCACTTCCTCAGGGGTAGCAGACCAGTGCCAGAAAGTAAATTCCACATTGCTTTTAGTTCTTTTCAGAGGAATAGGCTCAAGTAGCCAGGATCCTAGCCCAAGAGATTGTCATCCACAGCCCATCAGTGAGGTGTCAAGTGCCCATTAGGTTTCATGGGGGTGTTCATACTCCTCAGGTTCATCCAGGAACGATATTTTTTCAACATTTTCCTCCTGACAAAGCGGCAGATTTCAACCATGAACGCTAAAGATACCAAGTACATGGCCAGGCCTCCAGCCTTGAGGAGCCAGCTGGGATCAGGGGATGTCACCATCGCACGCACGATCAAAGCTCCTCCCCCGATTCGCAGCACCAGGAAGAGGAACACAAAGAAGAAATCCACCACCTCTCCCAGTAAAGTGTGGTAACACCCCATTTCCCGCAGAAACCAGCGGGTCTGGAGCAGAGGGTTGGTGATCTCGCTAACAAATACAACAGCATTGACTTCTGTAGCAGACTTCCCGAGCCCCAGCACCATCATCATGCCACAGATGCTCAGCGTGTGATGGAACAGCATTAGGTTCCCCTCTGTCTGGAAATACAGGCACCAGCCCAGGTCAAAGATAAAGTAACCCAAGGTCAGGGACAGCACATGGATCTGAAGAGGTGTGTTTGATGAACCTGAAATGAAAGATGTGCATAAGCCTGGGGTCTGATCAAGACATTCTTTTGCAACAGAGAGCAATACAGGCTGTGATCATGCCTCTTTCCTCTGTAGTATCCAGCCTTATTCTATGGGTCAAGTGCCAGGCTGGATGCTTGGATGTCTGATTCTGCTCTCCCTTCACACTTCAGCCTGCCTAGTAGGCTCAGGCAGGTCATCCCATCCCATCACACTTCCATTTCTCTTTTTCTCTTCACCCATTCAGAAAGCAGGGATGGAAAGCCTGACCCCCATCAGCAGAACTGTTTGCGATTTAATGACAGCAGTCAGCAAACAAAACCCCACAGCCACATGCCAGGAGTTACTACACCCTTAAAAGATGTGAACAGTCCTTAGTCCATTCTCAACGTGTTGCTACACCTAACGCTGCAATAACAAGCTGCCAACCTTTAAAACATCAGTAAGTACATGAACAAAACAAGATATTAAAAAAAATATTAACAGTAATAAGTGGTAAGGAATAGAGAAGAAGCAACAGGGTTAAACAAAATCCTGCTCCAAGCATACCCCAAAAACATACACATAAAAAGTACATCAGTCCCATACCCCACCAGAACCAGAGATGTCCACGCTGCGTGACAAGGATGTGTGTCAGGGTCAGACTCCAAACATACCTGCATGGGTCAGAGGCCAGGGGCCGTCCAAGAAAGCAACATAACCAGAGAGGCAGGTAACAATCACCCCATGCAGCAGGGTGACCAAGCGACAGCTCCACTCGTAGGAATGGTGCTTGTTCCAGTAGCAGAAGCAGACGTACAGAAACAACCAGGCAAGGAGGCTGCAGCTCACCTCGAGAACGATGGAAAGCATCCTGCTAAGCACAGAGCGAGAACATCATGAACACAGCAGCCCTCTCAGCACGGAGTGTTTGTCCAGACCATCTGCCTCAGTATCCACCCCAGTCCTTCCGTGGAAACCCCAGAGCGGGGGGGGAAGGGGGGGAAACCCAAGCAACCGAACGCAAAACACACAACGAGCAAAACAAACCAACCAAACAACCCCACCAAGATATACTTTGTACCCTTCCCAGGAGCCTGGCGCTCCCTTAAGACCCTCTTTAGCACGGTTTCACCTGCCAACTCCGCCCCGTCACCCAAGGCTCAAACATATTTAAGAAAAAAAGAAGATCCCAAAGGAGCACCCCGAGCCCCAGCCCGCTCGCCCTCGGAGGCCGGTGCGCAGAGCGGCGGGGTGACCAGGACACCCAGGGGACCGGGATAGCGGGGGGATCCAGTCCTGCTTCCCCAGCATGGCAGGGGCGGGGAGCCGACAAGGTGCTTGCCTCGGGATTCTCTAGCAGCCCCCTACCCACTCCTTGCCTCGGGGCTCCCCAGCAGCCCCCCGCTTCTTACCCCGGGCTCGCCGCTACCGCCTGCCCCGCGGGGACTTGGACGGGATCGGGACCTGCTCCTCCTCCGGCTCTGCGCGCCACTGACCTGCGGCCAGATCCAGGATCCGGGACTGCCCGGGAAGGGAGGCGGAACCGGCGCGCCCCAAGAGGCTTTTATCTCCCCTCCCCTTCCCTTCCCTTCCCTCTCCTCTCCGCCCCCGGCCGGGGCAGCTGCTCCCGGGGAGGGTCTCCACCCCAGCTCTCCGCCCCCGCGGGGGATGCTCCCTCTGCCCCGAGCCCCCGCTGGGCACCCCCTGCCCCTCCACTCCCCACCCCCGGGTGCTCCGTCCCGCTTACCTGCCCCGGAGGCGAGGAGGGCTCCGAGCAGCACGGATGCGTGCCCCGGGGCAGGGAGGGAGCCATGCTGCCGGGGGACAGTGCGGGCGAGGGGAAACTGGGTCTGAGAAATACGGACAGGCGTTTGGAGTGTGCCAGTCCGGCTGGTACCGCCATCCAGCCTCAGCCCGCCCGGCGGTGAGAGTATCATAGGGTGCCCAGACTTTAATTTGACTGAATGTTTTTCTCTCTGATGATGGAGAGTAAAGATGGATCAGACAAGAGGGGAGGTGCTCTTTTTTCTTTTAGTTCTTTTGTTTTAAAGTGTCCTAGAGTCCTATTTCCAGTTTTGTACCCGAGTCTGAAAACAGAGGTCAGGTGGGTGGGCTTACGGTGCCCACCTTTGCGTTGTCCTGTGCTGACTGCCAGGAGGGGAGGCTGAGACAGGGAGTTTGGGACCGCTTAGGTCTGGAGCTGGGGAGTGGTGCGGGATGCACAGGGAGATGTGACACAGAACATGCAGGACAGGGTGAGTGAGCGAGGAGCTGAGCTGGGTCTGAGCACCAAGGCCGGGCAGACGCAGGATTGAGTAACCAGGAAAAGGCTCTGCTTCCTCCAAGCCCTGACACTGAGCTCAGTGCCAGTACCATGTCATTTCTGCTTATCAATTCGCTTTAAAAGCTGTCTAAAGGAGACTGTGTGTCCCAAACAACTCAAACCTTCCCTAAAGCCGAAGAGCATCAGAGGCCTTATCTATGGTTGCTTGGGTCTGTTGCGTGTGCTGCACTCACTAGGATGGTTCTCTCTGTTACACATCAAAATGCACTTCCATCTGGCTTGCAGTTTATAGGTTGCTCTTATATTTGAGCTAAAAAAACCTTCCTGATTTTTCTTTCCTTTGCTAGCATTTTGGCTCTGAAGCAAGCCCAAGGGCTGTGCAGGCAGGGACCCTATGGCCCAGAAAAAGGGGAGCCCTCTTGCAGCTCAGGCAGTTAGTCCCCAGTGGCATCTGTAAAGGTGAGCCTGAATTTAAGCTCAGCTACTGAAGGCTGTGTATTGAAGTGTGAGGATCTATGCTGATTCTACCAGGACTGTAAGTCCCAAGTCTGTGAGCATCAGGAATGATGAGAGCACTTGATGGAATCGTTTGAACACTTAGAAAGTCTCCCTTCGGGCCACAGGGAAAACAAGGAAGGGCAAGGAGCGGAGCCCTGTTCTCCCAGCTTGCACTCTCCTCACAGGTGGAAAGAAGGAAGCAGAGGAGGAAAGAGAGGGAAATGAACCACAAAATAAATACCAACTGCAAACGGTTTATTTCCTAGTCCTTCCTAGTCTTGTTTGACCATGGGCACTGCTAAACATGATGGATGTATCAGGTACCCCACCTCCTACCTGGTCTACACACTCGCTTAGAGCTCTGGAGTTGTTACAGCAGTAATGACTGATATCAGTCATTAATAGAAGCACACGTCCTACATGCACTCCAGCATCTGTCAGCGGAGACAGAAGTCAGGAGTGTTTGTCCATTTATATTCTAAGGCTGCCAGGTCAGTTGTCTTTGGTTGAGACGAGCAGGAACTAGAAAGAGAGGTTTACCTACAGGCAGATCGTAGCTTCCAAAGGTATACCATGTCCTCGATTTCATTTTGGATCTGGCTCATTTCTCCAGACAGCTTGTGAATGTCCAGGGCACAGATAAAAATAGAAGATGAGTGGGGTTGCACACCTTATACTCACAAGCAATCGGGGTGGGACCCACAGAGGAGTTTTTAGGTAGGAACTCAGCTGTCAGCTGGCTCTTCCCTCACTCCTGGGGTTCACACCACTGATGCTCGAGTTCCAACTGACTCAGGGGACAGAGAGTGTGGTGACTGTTCAGGCACAAGGGCTGCTTGGGTAGCAGACCAGGTTGCTCAGGGGCTTATGTAAGTTCTTATAGCTACTGTGAGGCACATCTGCTTGTGAGCAATTTTTCCCTGCATTGTTTACCTATGGCTGTGGGAGGTGACTTGGAAAGCTGGAATTTCCTGCTCTGTATATTTTTAATCCCTTAGATGTTCCCGTGAGACTGGAAGTATTCCTAGAAGACAGGGGAATTAAGACCTTTCCCTTCCCACTGTGGCTTTTTGTGAAACAAACAAGCTGCCGCTGTTTGTTTTCTTCTTCAGGACCCGTTTACAAATCCATCGGAGAGACTCGTTATTGTGTTTATAAACTTTTCAGTGAAGATCAACTCTCGTGATGTGTTTGTAGAACACCTGGCACAGCTTGGCTTTGATACCAGCTGCAATACTAATGTGCAGATACCGTTATTCAGCATTTAATACATCTGTGATTTTCCTCCCAGCACTCAGAAATAATATTCCAAATTTATGTAGTGATGCTTTTGTGGGAGCAAATTACTTAGAGGAAGTTCTGCAAATTAAATGGAATAGTTCTTGGCAGTTAAAAGACAGGTTTTGGTCTTGATCTATCTTCTCTGCAGTATAAGAATGTGTATGTGTACAATAACTTGTAAACCAACGGTGCTATTTAGTGCAAGTTGAAGACTGGGAGAAGGAAAGGATGTGAAATGAATGGAAATACTTAAATATTGTATCAACCCCAGTTCTCTATCCAGTAACAAAGACCCTGCATGTGAATAAAACCCCTTACCAGTCCCTGGTTGTGTATATGTGAGTGCATTCTTTTCTAGAGATCACTGGGCAGTGATCATGTTGGCTTTTCCAGCAGGACAGAGCCAGTGCTGGAAGGGAGCTGGACAGGTATCGCTCTGTGTCTGCATTTGCAGAGGGAGGGCACCCTGGCATGAGCCATCCCTGCAGCCGACCCAGCAAACAAGCTGAGTTCAAAGCATTTGTCTTAACACAGTTGTGTTAAAATGCTGCTGTAGTCTCCTTGTCTTGGCTGGAGGAGAATTTGTTGGGTCGTTCGTTTTTTGGATTTTTTTTTCCCCCCCTAAAGAATTGTGTGATTAAGGCACACCATGGAAAACGCTGTCATGTTTAATTCCTGTCACTCTAGCTGTAGAAGACAGTCCTTGCAGCAAAGTCCCTGTCAGAGACATAATGGGAACCTTAAGAACTCTGCCAAGAAAACCCACCCGTGTGGCTCTACCAAACCTCTCCCAGCTTGGCTGCAGAATTCTTGTATTCAAGAATTTGCTGTTCAGCTACATTTAGAGATGGGAAACGATGGAGAACAAGGCTTCAAGGCTTGAAATCAATCCTCTGAGCATGTAAGAAAATGTAACTGATGGCAGAAGGAAGGGCCGTAGCAAGCAGGAGAGTTAGATTGATAGTTCCCCACTACAGTTTCTTGCTTTCTGAACATTAAATGTGTTTTAAATCACAACAGATCTTGTTGAAAAAAAAAGTACCATTTAATTTTAATGTTTCCACTGAAAAACAGATATGATGAAAGTGTTTTAGTTAGAGGTAAATGAGTGGTGGTGAGGAATCCAGAAAACAGAAATACAGTTTCTCCTTTTTTGCACTAGAACATTTCAAAAAACCTTATTTTAGTATTTGAAAAACAAGAAATATTTTCTTAATTTCCATTTTTCAAGAAATGTTACCTTATCTTTTCCAGTCCTCTCTCATTATTATCACTGTCTGCTTCTATAACACAGCTTCACTCAAAGCAACAAATGCAGTTCTATATACAATGTGCATGTCAGGCTCAATACTTTGTGTGAAGGTAGATGATAAATTCTTAAGGTCCACAGACTCCCTATGGCAATAATTCATCACAAAGGACTGAATGAGTAGGATAAGAAACAGTGGATCAAATATTTTTATTTTTTTTTTACCCCCAGAAGTGGCAAAGGATAATTTTTAGTTTAAAAAAAAAAAAAAGCTCACATTTACCTAAAAAAAAAAAAGCCATCAGAAAAAAAAATACTACTACTCAAAAATGTGTATTTACAATCTGTGAACCAGATACTCCTTTACTCTAGTTCCACTGAATTAATTACTTGTACCCATAGACAACCTGACTAGGAATGTGTATTACTCAAGACTACTCTAACATAATTAAATATCTACCTCTTTTCAAGTGGTGGGCTGCAAAGTAAACAATTTCCCTGGTGATATGCTGTGAAAGCTGAAGTTTCCTACACTTTGGCATCTCATGAAATTAAGAAACACCTGCACGCACAAATCTCCAGATTCACACCTGAGCAACACAACTTGTCCTCCCAGGAACAGAAGAGCATGCTGCAGAGAACAGGCAAGCTACATTACTTTCAGTTCAGGACAGATCAGAACACATGCAGACCTCTGCTGCAGAGAGGTGGTTTTCTTTTGGTATCCGATAAAACCCAAAGGATGAATAAAAGAAAGAAGGGAAGGTCAACGCTAATCCTTGTTCCACTAAATCAACACAAACTGCTTTTGCATTCAGTGGGATCAGAAGTTCACCCAAGGTTTTCGAACAGTGACATCCTCTAGTGGGGCACTGAGGCCAGCTGACAACAATAACAAGACCTGGACACAAATTTTGCAAAAGACAACAATTTTTTTAAAAGGAAAAAAAAAAAAAAAGACTCTAAAATACTTAGTTAAAAAAAAATTAAAAGAAAAAAGGAGAAAAAAAAAAGCACCTTTAGAAACAGAGCAGAATGGATCAAAGCAAAGCAAATTTGGTAGTGGATAAAGCTCAGTGCCATTGACCTTGGAAGTCTATTGAAAACCAAGGTTCACATCTAGACACAGGTCTCTGGTGAAATGAACTGGGTAACCTCGGCTCAGTTTGGGGGTGTATGGGATGTGTGCGTGATAGTAACAGCATGACAGACCCTTCTTAGGAGAAGCTCTGAAATGAGTGAGGGGAAAAGAGGGTCCTGACATAGAAATCCTTCCAGATTAGAGACGGCCAGGCAATCCAGTGTGAATGCAGAGATTTGCAAGCAGAGGGCAGTGTTTCATGCTAATAGTGCTAAGCAAGGGCTCATTTCTTGAAGTGAATGCCTGGAAGAGTATTATAATGTCACTGTTGGCGTTGAGAATCCTCGGGGAAGGTCAGCTGCAGTTTGAGTCCCTGGAGAGTTCCACTGCTATGGGTTCCCTTAAACAAGACCTTCATTTGGCAGCACTTTGAAGGCACTGGAACGCCAGATGTTGCCCCAAGCATTGTTCCTAGAGAAGTTGGTCCATAGCTAGAAGTCAGAGCTCCTTTTACATGTGATGGAAGAGTCATCTCAGTGGAGGTAGGTAGGTTGATTCCATCGATACCAGGATCTGTTTGCAACACAGGGAGTAAGAGCTACGATTGCCATGTTGTTAACAGTTTCCTTTGAAATAATAATAATAATAATTATTCCATTTGTAACCTTACTTTGACTTGGCAGCCAGCAAATGATCCTGTGCTCCTATAGGAAGCTCGCAGCAAGCCCCAAGTCTTTCTGAAGCAACATCTTCCCTTGTGCTCCTGATTTCACACACTACCTGGCCGTTGCCTCCGTGTAAGAGGAGGTCTGATTCATGGCACAGGATGATCCATGAGTCAGAAAGCCCAGCAGCTACGGGTAACACCCTCTGCTCTCTGTTGCCTTCCTCCTAGCACAGCATCCTTGATGTGATGTAACAAAAACTACAGGCACAAAGCAGCACAGGCTGTGGCAGAGGCATGTTCAGGGAAATAGCCAGAAGGGCTCTGAGCCCATATATGTGGCTTAATGATTTTGTAGCATCTAAAGGCAGGGCAGAGGAGAATCTTTCTTTTTGTTTCATCTGCCACTGTGGAACAGTTACTCTGCAGCAGAGCTCTCTGGGTGGTACTACAGGAGATAAATCTGCCTGTGGAGGGGGTTATCCAAACAGAGACAATAAAATACCCCTTGCTCTGCTTCCTCCACATGAGTTTAGGACGGTCCTTATGGCCACTATTCAGGTTTTTGTTTGTTTGGGTTTTTGTCTGCTTGTTTCTCTCTTTTTTAATTCTAACCAGCATAGTTTTTCAGGCAAAACTTGATTTACTATTTGTCTCCAAGCAGGAAAATGGCCATAGCCCAATAAGCTTCAGGTTAGATGTGAAGCTTCATATAAAAAAAAAAAAATCACATAGCTCCCCACTGCTGGAGTCCCTGAGGACCTGCATCTTCTTCTCTAACATCCCATTGCTTTTCTCCCAAGCCCTCCAATACCCTTACCAAGCTGTGGCCCCCTGTTGCCTTACCCTGAAGAGTTGAAACCAGACGAGTTCATTGCAGCTTTGGAGTTGCTCTGGGCTGTACCGGGGCTGCTGGCATGGAGTGCACTGCCAGGGGATGAGGGCCTGCTGGAGTTCCCTGGGGAACACGATGATGTTACTGTGTAGCAGAGAAAGCAGAATAAGACTGGGATCTCCTCTTCCTGCCAAGGACAGCCCAAGCCCCACCACTTCCACTGTATCTGGTGTATCTATTTGCGTGGATCGCACTTCTCAAAGGAGATCTGACAATTTTCTGATGGAAAAACAGAATAAACTGCCCCTAAGCACTCCTCTTGTTTGCCCTCTAGGTGTGCCTGGCTCCCAAACCTCAACACCCCAGTAAAATCTGTTCAGGATTATCCTGAGAATGTTACCACGCTCAGGAAGCTTTCTGTGTCTTCGTTCCAGCCAACAAAAAGACTCAGCTCTTCGTATCCCTTGCGCACCAGTTATGGGGGGATTCTTTCCCTGGCCAAACCTGAGGGTTTTATTAAGAGCAGCCTGCAGATGTGACCTAGACACCAAGCAGACAGAGCAAGAGCAGAGGAAGGACAGAAGGAATGGAGAGTGAGGCAGGTTTCTCAAGGCTTACCCGTCCCAGGCATGGTGCTGTGCACCGGATTGACGGAGAGGGGCCCCAAGGACCCTGAGGTAGAGACCTAGAGAGAAAGAGAAGCCAACAGTGAGCAGCTGGCACTATCAGGGTATAGATCACAAGATACCACTCCTTTCACATTTCCTTTAGAGTGTGCTGGCTCCCAGGCAGATTTCTTATCTACTTCTGAGGCTCACACAGATATTTCTATCGTACTTGAGTGTAGAAGCACCATTCCAGGGCCATGGAAAGAAACCAGAATGAGTATGAGAGGTGCCTAACATTCTCTACATAGGTCTAAATTTATAGATCAGCTATGGAAAAGCCTGAATTTATCAAGCACCAGCCAAACATGTGGAAGTCCTGAAATTCAATTGGTAGAAGCTGCTGCCCTTTGGATATTTCAGGCTGGCTGTTCTCTGTCTGAAGCTTCCCAGCTCACTCTGGTCTTGGGCACAAATAATCCCTTTTCCTATAAGGAGATGTTAATGGGCGAGAATTCTTAGGTGACACTCAGTAATTTGGTGGCTGCAATCAAAGCGAGCCTGGGGCATGTTGTTCCACTGTGATACTTTAACCAAAGGCAGCACATTGTTCAGAATGACTGACGAGCAGAGGCACACTTTGTACAACACCTTCACGGGAAAATTATTCACCAAAGCTACTGCTTTAAAAATTCATGGCTTGCAAGCAGTATTTTGTGTTTGTGACTGTAGACCAAATGTGTTGTGCAACAAGAGACCAAACTCCTTGTGGTATCTTCCTACCTTCTGATGGATAATCCCAAAGCCCAGAAGATTTCAAGATAAAATCTTGCTTGTGAATATGCACTCTCCCTCCCACACACGAGTGCTCCAGCACTATCAACACCACAGGGAGGTTCCTGCCACTTTTACCATGGGGAAGCAACTAAAAGACTATTAATTTGGCAGAAATGCAGCAGTAGCTTGTTAGCCCCAGTAGCCACTGTCGGTAGATTACAAGGACAGGCTTTCGCCAATTCTCACAACAGTTTCTCTTTGCCTCATCTGTCCCGGCAGTAAAAACACGCTTGCCAGATGTGAGTGTCTGACATGAGAGAAGGACAGCTAGCACTACTGAAGTGTATTCTGCATTTCGGCACAGATGTAAACCAACAGATATGTAAATGGTTAACACTAGGCTTCAGAGTTAACAAGTAAACTGATATGAACGGATGTAATTCTCATTCCATGGAATATTGATTCCTCCTCCAGTAACTTTTGAAAGCTTTTATTTACCAGCTGCCTCTCTGAACAATCCTGCAGGTGTAGTCCTCACAGGACTGTGGAGTGGGCTTGCCAGCAACTCAGGAACTTGAGTGTACAAGGAAACGTCCTGTCCCATCTCCTTTTCCAACAAATTCTGCTGCATCCTGCCCCACCCCAGCCATGGATAGGTCCCCAGCCCCTCCTTTTCCCTTTTTGTCTGGGATGGCATATGGATGTCCTTAATCCAAAGTCTCTCACCAGTCTGGAGTTGTAGATAGGTGATTTGATGGGGGATGGCATCGGGCAGCTGATCCGTTTTTCCTTCTGACGCCGGTTGCAGAACCAGACCCGAACCACCTCCTTTTCCATGGAGAGCTGCTCTGCTATCAAGGATATCTCCTCTGAACTAGGCTTGGGGTTCTGCTGAGGAAGGGCAGGAGGTTAAAGAAAGCCCCAAGGAGCTGTAACTTAACACACCAACTTAGGCTTCTGCTGAGGGAAGGCAGAGGACAAGGGTGGGGTTGGCTGTAAACTGCGGAGGGCAGAAAATTTGCTTCTAAGGCAAAGGGTAAATATTTGGGCGAGAGATTATGTTCTGTGAACCAGAAAGCACCTCTGATTCAACATCAAGCCTCACAGAATCAGCATTGAGGGAATCCCAGTACCTGGCCCTGTTACTGCATAAAGCACCACACTCTTTGATGTTACCAGTGCTCCAGATCATCCCCTGGGTGGACTGCTGCTGGTCTTATCACTGCACAGGGCACACAAGCCCCGAGTGCTGTTTGCTGCTTGTACAACTACCAGCATCATCTCAGAAAAGTCATTTCTTTTCTTTCTTCCTCCATCCCTGATATATAGAGGGAAATAACAGTACCTATCCTTTCTTCCGAGTAATTTATTTTCTGGTGCATTTGTCAGAATTTAGCTCTACGGGGTTTGATCTGAGTTGGAGACTTGAGGGCCAAAAATTCCCAGCCCTACGAGAGGCTAAGACAGTTTTACCATTACAAAGAATGCCTCACACTAGCTAAAAGTGAATGCTCTGACAATGACTGTCTTCTGTTGTCAATAACAGTCTTGGGAGGAAATTCTGATAGAATCAGATATGAGGGAGAAACCAAGAAAAAGATGAGGGCTGGTCAAAAGGAGTTTTGATGAAAAATTTTCAATGCAGGGTTTAGTCCCACGGACTGAAAGCTCCATTTGCCCTCTCTAGCCATTTTTCTTGAAAATCTTGTGCTTAAAAAGTAAAAGGCTCTGCTTCTGAAACAATTCGGCAGCAATATCTGGAGCAACTGGTTCCATGGTCTCACAAACCCTGCTTAGTGGGACATCAGTTCCCACGGCCACGCAGTTCCCATGACAGGCACCCGCAGAGAGAAGAGGTGGGTGCAGGAGGTCACCTTTGGCCAGGGACTGAGCAGCGGATGGTAACAGGGAGGTGTGGCAAAGGAATTGTAATGCCTTTAAAACAAGAATTTCTAAGGAAATAATTGGGTCTGATTTCTTTGGTTTCAACACTTTTCCTTCTAACCCCTTCAAGCATTTTCTAATTCGCTATCAAACCAACCAACCAAACCAACGAGATCTCTTTGGAGGGTTTAGTGCTACTACAACCTAGCAAATGCCAGACTCAGGGGGAGTTCACAACACAGTGGAAGATTTTCCCCTCACATCTTGAAATCTTTTCTCCAGCGTGGAGCGAATGTTGGTCTCGATACTGGTTCGCTTCTTTCTTTTCCGTCCGAACATCTCATTCACTGAAGGGTAGGAATTGGGAGTGCTCATGGAAGAATCCAAAGGAGTAGATTCTGGGGAAAGAGGGAGGAGGAAAGAGATACTCAAGATGATAAGAAGTTATTATCATTCTTAGATTCTTTCTGGAAATTATGGCACATCCTAAAATGTTCTTACATTTCCTAATGGAACCTGCATCTATCTGTAATTAAAATTGCTCCAACAGTCCCAAATCCATCCATGATCTTGTCCAAATCAGGAAAGAAATCTGAGTGCTAAAATTTTAACCAACACACTATTCTTCCTTTTTTTTTTTCCCCCAGCTTAATTTCCAACCTGCTCTGATGTTTTCCAAATGTTTTCCAAAGATTTCTTTTCACACAGTTAAAGATGTTGACTTACACCACTGCGATCAGGCCTCGTGGAGCTGAGACACCTCCTGACGTGATAGATTTGTCCAGCAGGCAACTCCTGAAGGGCAGGGTGAAGCCCATGAGACTAATGCCCGTGGTTTGCAGCCAGCAGAGGACACCAGCCCAATCCTGCGGCTCCTGGGGCTTCCCCTTGCAGTGCTGTCTACCTCTCCTAACCTCTGCTCATGGGCTGATCTCTGAGCACTTTAGGAAGAGTCCCTTCCTATTCTTTCTGGTTTACACAAGGAGGGATTGAAGGGACTAGCCCAGAGATTTGTCCCAGGCCACTCAACAGAACAAGAGGAGATGCAGGAAGGGGCTGCCCCAGACACCAAACTGCACCGTGAATTCCGTATTGCCAGGGAGAAGGGACAGGTGGGGTTTGAGATCTAGGCTGCTCTGCAGCCTGCTGTAGGGTCCGCAGAGGAAAGCAGACTGTCCCCAGCCCAGCCGTGGATCTGAGAGGTCTCAGCTCCAGTTTTCCTTGCTTTTTTTGGAGGCTCCTGGATGGATCCTCTTGTCCTGACCGAGACTGGTGGCATTTCTGTGTGTGATGTCACCTACCTGCATCGCTCAACCACTTCTCCAGCAAGGGTTTGAGCTTGCACATATTCTTAAAGCTCAGGTTGAGAGCCTCGAAGCGGGAAATGGTGGTCTGGCTGAAATCATTGCCATAGAGCTTCCCCATGGCAAGTCCAACATCGCCCTGCCAGAGAAGATCCAAATCACCATCTGAGCTCAGAAAACCCCCTCACAGTTTTTTGTTGTCAGACCACCTCTCTCTCTCGGGTTGCTTTCAGAATAGGTTCAGCCCTGTTTCCATAATCTGACTTCCAGAGGAAGCGAATTCTTTTCCCATGGGAATCTGTCCCACACCCCTGAGACTCTGTGTACTGGAGAAGGTGCAGACAACGAGATCAATAATACCAATAATGAGGTATTAGGAAGGTTTTGTTGCTTCATGTGTTTGGAAGGGGATGCCCCCAAGGAAAGCTAAGGTCTATCGAATCCAGCCCTTCCTCCATCCACACCTCTGCCACCAACTCCCCTGGCCCCACACGGCCACATCACGAGCGACACCGCTGCTCCCATTGCCGAGGTCACTCACCTGCGTGAAGCCCAGTTTGATTCGCCTTTGCTTGAAAGTCTTAGCAAACTTTTCCAGCTCCTCCAGGTCACTGGGTTCTTCAGATGCTCCTGATGGAGTTAGGTGCTTTGCCACTTGCAGATGCTGCGGTACATCCAGGTGGGGTTCAACCGATGAACCAGGGAGTCCAGAACGGCCCACGGCCTGTTAAAACAACAACCAAGATGCCAATTTTCTCTGCCGCTTGGCTTTAACGAAGCAGCGCTCTCTGTGATGGGTTCTTCTCAGGGTGGGACTGTATGTTGGACACGATGTTGAGGCGAGTTACCTGTGATGCCAGGCTGGGTCCCGGCTGGGAGAGGAGAAGGCTGCCCTGTTGCTGAGGGAAGGAGAGGATGTTTGGCTGCAAAGCTGAGGAGAGAAAGAGAGACACATCTGATCAGCCCAGCTCCTTCGTCAGCACCTAGGCAGCAGGGCATCACTGCACAGAAAAGCTCTGAATGGAAAACGGACCTAGCTCCTCTTCTGAAGAAGTTGAGAATTCCAGCCATGACAGGTGTGGCTGGTTCTGAGTTGGATTATGACAAAGGAAAGGTACATTTCATGGGGTTTTTTTAGCCTAGAAGAGATTATTGCAATAATGATATAGGTAAAGTAGCTCATCCACTGTTCCCCGCATGTAGCTCATTAACCTAAGGCTGAACTAGGGCGCAGACATTTTACACAGACATCTAACTTTGATTTTAGATGCCAAGCAGGGGAGAATTTACTACATCCCTAGTGGCAATCTCTTCCAGTACTTAATCATTGTAGCTGTTAAAAAAGATGCGCATCTTGTTTCCCATAGAAGCTTTTCTGACTCCAGCTGTCAGCCACTTGATCTTATTAAAAAAGTCCAGATCCTACAGTTACTCTCATGAGCCTACCCTCTCTACTATACATTTCATTTTGAAGTGTCATCTTGAAGCCATCTGACCCTTTCTTTTCTACCCCACTGTATTTCAAATAAATTGGGTTTCTCTTGGAATATATAAACTGACACAAAATGATGAAAGGAAAAAAGAAGGAAAAATCTATAGAACTAACAAAAACTAGTATTTATGGAGACTGTGTAATTGTTTAGTTGACAACCTGCCAAGTACAAGCCTATATCTCTTCCAGGGAACGTTGTGAAGGATGAAGCAGCAACCGAAGAGTGTAGTTCCCAGAAATTTAGATGGGCTTTTCAAGTCTGTTGTGGGTGAAGCCTATAGAATTCAGTGAGGATTTATAACCTTTCTTGAAACAGTCAATATATTCTATTGATTGTAACTGACAATTTTAGGGGAAACCATAGAAATTTATGGACTTCTGCTGAAAAAAAAGAAAAATGAAAAAAGGAAAAAATACCATCTCCAGAATCCCAGAATCAATCACTCTCCCTTCTCTCTCTTTCTGTCTTTCCTTTTTTTTTTTTTTTCTTTTTTAATTTAGATCTGAATGTGCAGGATCCCATTTATTTATTTAGATTGGTGCTTCAATAAGCCTTCTCTAATGCTGGAACAACTTTGAATTTCAAATGCAGGCTGGTAATGAGGTGCACATTTTTAACAGTGCAGGTAATTAATCACTGGAATGGCTTGCCTAGGGACATGGTGGATGCTCTGTCATTTGGAGTCTTTAAAATCATGATTGAACACCTTTGCGAAAGCAAAGCTCGAGCTCAATTAAAAATTATGGACTGGATTCAGGAATCACCGGTTTGACAGTTGATGAGACCAAGGCTCTGTTTTTGTAAGATAAAGACTTCAGCAGAAATACTTTGGCTGACAGTATTCCCAGCATCTACCTGGCTGCTTGTTCCTGCCTCTGTGGCACAGAGCTCTCACTCCCTTATTCAAGTGTGCCAGATTAGCTGTTTGAAGGGCTGCGCAATGAATCACATTGGGGCACAATGAATCAGAGCCGGGAACTTATCTGGCTTAAAATCAGCTTTAAAACACAAAAAACCAAACTGAAATGCATGTCCTCTTGGCTGTAAGCTTAACCTTTCCAAGTGCCTTTGGCCATGAAATCTGTGATCTGATGTACCTATCCAGGCAAAACTCAGGAAACGTTGACAGTGTTCCCATGACGGCCCAAGGAACAACTTTGGGAATGTTTTGTGTATCTCTTTGGCATGAATAATACTCCACCTGTCTCTGCACAAACAACTCATTCCACAAAACCCTCTGTGCCTTTGCTTTCACCGTGCACACGGCAAAGGATCATTAAACCTTGACAATCATCTATTCAACTGGAAGTGTTCTTGCACAAAAAGCCAGCCACTGGCCAAAATACCCAGTCTAGAACCAAAAGTGTTCATGGCCAAACACGTGACCATCTGTTGAAGGGGTTCTAGCTGCCAAAGGAAGTCACTTAAGGGAAGAAAATGAAGAAGGAAGCAGGTTCTGTTTTGTAGTATAATGTGTTTCCTGTTACACATGAATAAAAGCAGGCAGTAAGCAATAGATGAGCCTGACTCTGCCATTTCAAACAAACTAGATTCTAGGTTCTTGGTAAATATACATCAAGCAGTTTCTTTACACATCACTTGGCACAGAGAAAAGTTTATATACTGTCAATGAGAAGTAGGCTTCCCACTTTCCTACAATACAGTGGATTCAAGATGCAGAGATTTTCAGGTTTTAATTCTGAATTTTGGTTCATATGGAGGGGCCGCTGTGCTGGAGTAAATCAAGAATGTGAGCATAGGACCCAACTCCCTTTGCATCTGTCAGGTTATGGATCAAAGCCTGGGCTTGTCTGTCCCCAAGCAGCGTAGAACTTCATCAATGATGTGCCTGCATCCCCGCTGCTGGAGACATGCCATAAAAAAATATCAGCAGTAAAAAACAGAAAAAAACCAAGGACTTTCTCAAGCAGTTCAGTCCTCAGTCCTTTCATCCCTTCCATAGGGCTGATTACACTGTTTCAGAAGTAGTTAGACCTCCTGTCCTCTCCTGCCTCACGGCTTGGAGAGAGACTTGGGAACAACCACTGGCAACTCCAAACCTCTCAGCTCTCATCCCTGGGTTGCTCCTGGCTGGGTTAGACCTGTTTGTTCTAGTGCCAGCATTGTCCTTCCACCAGAGCAGCTCAGCTCCTTCCCTGGATTAGCTCTCCCTCTCTCTAAGGTACTTCGAGGGATCAACTCAACCTCTCATCAGTTTTCTGGAAGAAAGGAAGAGTGCTCACCGGGGGAGGCTGGGAGCCCAGGCAGGCTGCAACGGCTCCTCGAGGAGCAGGCTCCTCGCTGGCTTGTTGAAAGCCACCCAGATGCAGCTGCCCTGAACTGAGGAGGTGGGATCCCTCCCAAGCCTGCCCAGCCTGGCCCCAAGGTGGCACTCTTGGCGCACACAAGCTGCAGGTGCCAGGAGCATCTCCGGACCCTTCCCGGAGCAGCTACATGCGTACGGACGGGATCATCCCAGGGGTGGGAATCAGCACACGGGAAAGAAGAGCAGGGGAAAATGCATCTGGTAACCGAACAGTGGAACAGACACCGTCATGCTGGGAAAACGTAACGGACCAGACTAAAAGCGACAGTCATGAGAAGGGAGGGTTTTCCTAGATATGTGTCTGCTTATAACAATGTCCTCTGCAGCTTTTATTGCTCTTACCTTGCTGCCCGGCCTGAGACTGAGACAGAAGAAACTGAGGAACCGACTGCATGTGACCAGGAAGCAATACAAGCTGCTGCAGGGTGTGAAGAGAGCTCATATCCTAGGGGAGAAAGCAAAGGCAACAACAAAACTCAAGAGATGTCTGCTCCTCACACAGCATCACCTCTCCTATAAAGCTTCCCTGCTCTCTTATACTGTCCCTGACCCCACTTACGTTTTCCGTTTAACTGCCAATACACCAGATTTGTGCAGTTCATGCACTGGAGAGCTACAGACCCAGAGGCACTCCAGGATCTGAAGTTTTCAGCTGTATCAGAATTCTGCGCCCACATAGACATCCAGATGGAGAATTGTCTGCTGTTACCCAAAAAAGTTAATTCTTGAAAAGGGGCACATGGCAATCAAAACCTGATTGCCAGAAGTAATAGAGAAACCTCTTGGATTTGAATTTTATTCCAGGTAATTGATTTTCAGAGAGCAAACTCCCTAAAATGACAGAGCAAAGTGGAGCTGACTGTCCCATCTCACAAACACTGAGAGCCTGCTTTCTGCAGAAGGCTGATTTCCCAGCCAGCCGTGTGCTGAGATGGGAAAGCAGCGTTGCCCAACAGCATCTGACTCTCTACACCAACAGCAAATGCGTTGCAGTGGACACAGGGACCAGATCTAAAAAAGTTTCCTGTTCTTTGCTATGTAGCTGCCAGGAATTCCCCACCCTGCATTGAGCAGAGCAGGAGATAGCTACGGAGAGATGAGGATTACATCCTCACCTCACTGGGGTCTCAGCCCCAGCTTCTTTCTTGGGATTAGGGGATAAAGTTTGCATTTGTGGGGGGAAAAAAAACCAAAAAAAGCCCAAATAAGACCATCTTCAGAGGTACATTTTTCAGGGAAACCATTACTCAATAAGATGAGCTCTTTGAGCTTCTCGAGTATTGTTTTGAAGCTTGGGGAAAATTGAACAGTCCTTGAATTGTGTGAATGATCTGAATACCCTGTGAAATAACGAGGGAAGAGATTATTAAATAGCTGTGTGGCCTGCTGGCATCTAATGTCAAAGAGAATTTAACAATATTTAAGTACTAAACTCTAATTTTTTCCCTTAGGGGGAAAAAAAAAAAAAAAATCTGTCAAGGAATGAATTTCTTGTCTGATACAAATCGATTTGAGGCAACATATTCCAGGATAGCTACACTCGTTCAGACCAAGGGTTAATCTAGCCTAGAATCCTACATCTAACAATGGCATTAACCAGATATTGATGAAAGAGAAAGACCAAAGCAAGCAGATCTAACACTTCCCCTTCGTAGGGGGGGAAGTCACCTTCTCAGCCTCCCATTATTTTCCATTCAAGGGATTTCCTGAGCATGGTGTGGTTTGCCTGCTTAGTAAACCCTCAAAGAAAATCTCTTCCAAGTGTGTGTTCGGTCTACCTTTGAACACATGTAAAACTTTCTGCAGGGGAAAAAAAAAGAAAAAAAAAAAAAAAAAGAGGCTGAGGAGGAAGCTGAATTTGCCAACACAAATTCACTTCTCCAATTCAGTGTCCATCATACCCTCAAGTCTGCTTTTGCCAAAAGCCATATGCAGTTTGGAAAGCGTCTCAAAATCAGCCTCTCCTCCAGAGCTTCACTGACCAGTGCCATTTTCTGGATCCCTGAAGCAGCGAAGTCACTTACCCCCGTGATTTGGCTCCCGGGCATCATTGATGATCCCTGCACAAGGTGACCTGACCTAGGGGGGATTGCAGATTGCAAGGAGTCACTGAGGTCTTCAGTTTTAATCTGAAAAAGAGCGAAGTAATTGTAGCATTAGGGAGCAGAGACAAGGGGCTGCCGGAGGTGTGGGGTGGCTGAAGAGTCTGAATGGCTGGAAGGGATTGGGAAGGGGCTCATTTGAGAGACAAGTCAGAGGTCAGGACTCATTGTTTCAATCCCTGGCTTTGCAGAAGAGCATGGTCGTTCCCAGCTTCTGCTCTCCAGTTTATAGCATGGACAGAGTTCTCCTGCTCTGCCAAACCAAGGGGAGGCTGGCAGTTTGCTCAATTAAAACACATTCATTAAAACACTTCAGGAAGCAAACAAGTTCCAGTGACATAGCAAAGTTTAAAGTGCTTGAGTGCTTTCCTCAGACAAAACTCTGAGGCTTTTTGTGGAGTTATAAGGAAGACATGAAGCAGTTCTCCTTTACAGATCACGACTCACAACCCAATGGCAGGGTTGGCTACAGATGGCTTCTCATTTTGTTGTGCAGGTAGCAGAGAACCGTACAAGGGGGTGGGAAAGGAAAGGTCATGAAGTAAAAGATGTCCAAAAGCAGTGTAATCTCCCAGACTTCAAAATGCAGCACCTCAGGCACCAAACATATTTGCTCAGCTTCTACCAGAAAGTGACAAGAAATTATTCTTCTCTGGCAAGGAAAAATATCTGCTTTCTTAGCTTGACCAAGCTGTGGAAATAGAGTTGGAAAACATCACTGGTATCAGCCCTTGTCCAGAGGTAATTTTGACCTACTTTAATGAGCAAGAAAGATTGTTGCCTATGAAAAAAAAAAAAAAAATTCATGATTTCCGAGTCCACATTCTTAAGAATTTCCCCAGGGATCAGAACCAAATCCTTATTTCTGGCATATTCCATAGGCTCCACGTTAATTTTTAACATTGCTACTGCACTAAAAAAACCCAAACAAACCCAACGTCAATAAAAAACCTAATCAAATGAACAAACAAAACAGCCAAACAAGAAACTGTTACATTGCTTCATCCTATCTGAAATCCTTTGGTAAGGCTGACTGGGTCAAGAGAGAGGGAGTCCTGTTTGGGGAGACTACAGGGATTTTTAGGTTAATTGCTGAAAGCTGCCTGAGGAGCATCTATGTACAGATGCCACACACAGGAGAAGTCATAGGGACCTTTTACAGCACATTTTTCTCTAAGAAAGATCTCGGCAAACGATTTCCAACCTTAGGCTCAAGTTTCTCCCTAAGCGTGAGAATACCTGGAACAAGGTTCACACTGTGAGTCCCATTCCTTATCCAAGCCTTTCCGGTGCAAGAAGCAGCTCCATTTTCCCCAAACTGGAAAAACCAGGAGGACACCAAAAAGGACAGGTCTTGAAAACCCTGTCCACGAGCTCAGCATCGCAGATTGACTCTGAGTACTGGCACTGAGGCTCACCATCTCCCATCAAATTACTCCAGAGCCCAACCTCCCCCCGAGACAAGCAGGGTCGCGTTCGCAGGGGTTCTGCAGTGCTGAAGGGGACTTTAGGTCATGCAACCTCCTACCAGCAGAGGGGGACAAGAAATCCACCTTTTAAAAACAACGGCCCAAGTGAATAGTTTTGTCTGAGGGAGGTTTTATTTCAAACTGATTCAAGCAAACCAATACACACATCTCTCCAGGAGCAAAGGAGAAAACGTGATCACAAGAGGCTCGGTGCAGGGAGCTGGCACTGTAACATCAACCTCTGCATTTTGGAAGGTACTACGCAGAGGGAAGAGAATTACAACATCTCCTTTCATTACAACTATAGCTCTGGACACTGCCGAAACTAGTTTTGCAATACTACTAGCTCCTTGCAACAAGAGTTATACATGCTATGGAATTCCAGCTCTTTCCTACCTTTCAGGTTGGCATGATCATCCCTCTTAGCTTGATGAGGAAAAAAAAAAAAGAAATCAGATGGAAAGATCTTCTTGATCACTATCAATGCGGCTAGCGTTTCAGTTACTAAATGTTAGACAAAAGGCTCAGGAGAACACACCGTTACCCCTGAGCCATCCAGTCATTGCAGGCAAACGGTTTGATGCACGTTTTTTTCTTTCCAAGGGTGCGTTAAAAAGAAGTCATCTGAGCCAAAAAAAAAAATTAAAAATATTTAAAAATCACCCCTGCTTGCAGCTCATGTGTGTCTGCCTCACACAGCGCAGTCATCCAAGTCTGAGCAGTCCCAAAAAGAAAAGTTATCCGCGTCTTAGAGAACGAGGCACTTGATCCCAATAGGAGTGAAGTGTTGAAGAAGCACAAGCCATTTCCAAACTGAAATCAATTTTTACAGCTGCCAAGTGGAATGATTTGGAAGCGTTCCAGGGTGAAAGGGGTGTGTAGCTGCATCCCGGCATCGCACAATATGAGAACGGGAGGTGGGTTTGGCAAAGGACCGGTTCCCGATTTAAAAACAACAACATCTCCCACTGCTCCTTCCCCCGTCCCTGGAATTTCTCTGGCTCCCTCCTGCACAGTGGGCGGGAACCTGGGTGTTCTTGACAAATCCTTCTCCCCTGCACCTATTTTCATTAGGTTTAGGCTCAAATTTACCTCTCCCTCCTCTTCCTCTCCCCAACAGGCCTGCAGCTGGCTAATTGTTCATTAGCAAGAGTTCGGGGTATATCCAAAACTTTTGGGATGGTTTATGCAAATCCTGCACCTTCATTTTTTCCCTGGCTAAACCGGCAGTATTACCAACCGTACATTAAAAAAACCAAACCCAAAAACCCCAAAAAACCACACACATTGTGGGCGAGGCCACTCAATATCATGAGACTCCCTTAAAATAATGTAAATTTTAAATTAATAAGACAAGGGGAGGAGTTGCCTTCTCCTCTCCCAGTGCATCTGACTCACATTTGGAGGCACTTTCTACAGGTACGAGAAAAGTTTTCTTTAAGGAACCAAAAAAAAGGTTGAAAAGATCAATGACCGAATTTGTTGAGAACCCTGCTAAAACACTGCAACTGAGCAACACCCAGTTAGTTAAAACCAGGAACCAGATCCCACTGTGCTTCCTCAGGACCTCGTTTTACACGATGATCAGGCCAGATGGGGAAAGGGGAACAAGAAGTCACTGGGAGCAAACCTAAGTTTCTTGGGAAAATAACGCTATCCAAAGAAAAAGGAACACGTGAAACGGCAGGACCGAGTAATGCACTGCCAACACATCCTGCTCGCTGTCACCTAGAGAGAGGTGCGGAGCTTGGGCTGCCAGCTGAGAATCTTCAGGTACCTTGGGCTGGAGGAAAGTCTGCGGGCAGGGCTGGGAGCAGCTCCGCGCTCCTCCGGAGGAGGTAACGGCAGGTGGCGGCACCGGTACGCGGAGCTACCTGGGGCTTGCTTCTCCGGGGTAGGAGAGGAATCACACTTGCAAATCTCAAGTGGATGTTTTCACAGCCTTAAAATAGGGTCAGCTGCCCCCAAGCAATCCGAGTGAAAAAACACAGGAAGGGTGACTGGATGGAAAGAGAGTCCTTTCCTTAGTTGGCTGGCACATCTGCTGCGCCTGGCCAAGGATGGATTGTTTCTTACCTATCTCTGGCCTGAAAACAAAAACAAAAAGCAAAACAAACTAAGAAACATATTGAAGGCAATGGAAAGTGATCAAAGCTCTTCAGCTTGCTTGCGTAACCGATTTGTGGAAGGTGTTTCATAAACATTTCATAAGAAGGAGAATTATGAAGAAAACATCTCCCAACCTGCCTGCAATTACTCCACAAACTCTTCCTTACCAGTAGGAAGAAGACTAGAAAAAAAAAAAAAAAAAAAAAGGTACATCTGTTTTGTAACTGATCTGTGAACTTTTGGCAAACATTCGCCTCATGAAAACATCCTGCAGACATATTGCAAAGTTCTAAAAAGCCAGCCTTACACGAGGAAGTTGGAAAGATTCACCTTAGCAGCTCTTATTTCAGCGTGCAGAAGGCCGTACCCTTCCCGCAGACAGGCTGACCCACGTTTGATTCGATGGACTGCTGGGCAGATGCCATGGGCTGGGGAGGACTCTGGCCGCAGCCCACCTCGTATAAGCCCAGCTTGGGGGCCACCGCTCCCCGTTAATCTGAACTGGTCTTCCTCACCTATTAGCCACCCAAGCGGGCAGCCCGAGTGCAGCCCCAAGCCACCTGCTTTTGACGGGCACGCCTGATGTAACGTAAGCACCGCTCTGTCGTTCTCTTCACAAAGCTGGAAGCCACCGATCGATTCGGCACCCAGAGCCTCAGATGCTTTCCCCAAATGTAAAGAAGAGCTCTCCCTACCCTGCCAGAGCGAGGCTGTTAAAGCCATGTCAGCCTTCTCAAGTACCAGTTATTAGGCAGGAACTGCGGTCATTAGTGTAAGATAGAAGACAATCGTATTTGTTGTGTAGTTTCTATTTAGATGGCAACCTCTTTGAAACAGATATTTATCTGCCTTCGTATCTGGCTTATCTCATAGTCAGCAACTCACAGCTGTTGAAGAGTTTGACTTACATCCCTCCCTCCCCACACTGGTAAGGCTGTGCCACTGGGTAGAAGAGGGAGGGTCAAGCGCACACAGACTTAAGAGGGTCTGGACCAACTGCCCCTCCCTGCAGCTGAACAGCATGGTTCTTCCAGGGCTGAATCGCTCTCCAGGAGCTATTCAATACAACTGGGCTGTTCAAGGCTGCCCCGAAGTGATTTGCCTGAACTCAAGGCAGGAAGTTTTATGATAGAAACAGGCATCAAAATTGGATCCAAGGCTATCGTAGTTAACTAAGCCTTCCCACCCTCCCATGGCATAAGTGTACTTCTCTGTGAACTACCTGCACACGTGGGCACCATAAAATTAAAAAAAACCAAAAAACAAAAAACAAAAAACACACTAATGAAGAATTATAGCAATAAAAATAATGGGTTTGCAATTACTATTTCCACATGTACTATCCTGCACGTACGGCGAGGCTTAGCAGACACTCGGGAAGAAAGCAGACAATTCTTATGTCAATGCAACAATATTCACCCTGCAACATTTGATATCCTTCCACGCTGAAGGGAGGGGGATTTTTCAGCAGCTGTCAACATGACAAAAGGGGAGCTAATCCCATGTTGAACGCCTAACAGACTACGTCCTAAAACTCAGCAATGACAGCACGCTGCAAAATTAAAATGTAACCCCTAACCTCAGCACACCTGCATCATTGCTATATGAGGCTTTTGAGTTAACTGAGGCCTGACCTGATATGCTCTATTCTACCCTCTGAGCTTCAGCTCGGGACGTTAATAGTTGTGCCTTAGCTGTAGTAAAAGTGGGGATAGGAAATCAAAACTTTAAGAGTAACCAAGCTACGTGTCAAAAAGAAAACAAACAGACCCACACTCAGCTTTGCATTCGCAGGCATCCCGATGCAGCATTTCCCTAACAGTTTTGCTTTTAAATAAAGAACAGGAAAAAGAAAGAAGTCACCCCTCTGTGCTGAATGATAAACCTCAAAGTGATCGCGTGTAGTGCAACAGGCTTCAAAAGCAGGCGCTGGGCAAGGGAGTGGAGAACCAAAACCAGAGGTGGGAAGAACACCTGCCCTGAATGGCCACACGCCTACCACTGCCTGCTTTGGTAGGAGCATTCTGGTGAAGGGCTGCTCTCCACATTAGAGACTGCAGCCTCTGCAAAGCCTCAGGACCACAGAACTAGCTGGTGCTTTCGGAAGGTCGTCTGCATTCAGGGAGCACAGAACCGGCAAAAAGATACTGAAAAGCAACCACTTAGAGCAGCATCTTTGCTCTTGCTATTGATACTCAGGCAGGTACCTTCTCTGCTGAGGCCTGTGGACGTGCCAAATTGGAAATATTTAGAAAAAGGGGAGGGGAAGTTTCCATTTTCTTGGTTAGAAAGGCAAGACCCTCCAAACAAAGCACTGAAAACAATTTTACCACCTCTAAGGCTGTGATTTCTGTCATGTCTCCATTCCAGGACTCTCCCTGTCCCGTCCTCCCTGGCCATTGTCATCCCAGAGGTCCTGCCCTTCTACCCCAACCTTCTCATGAGTTGCAGCACGGCTCCCTGCATCTCTCTCAACCTCACTTGCCCAATTTCCAAAGCTCTCCAAAACTCCACCTCTGCCTACACCTTTGTGCTTATCTTCTCTGCTCCCACCCTGGGCTGCATCCCTGCCCCTTTCCTTATCAATCCGATTTCATACACGCCAGGCTTCATGGCTTCTCCCATGCCCTCTTGCATGCTCACACAGGTTCTCCAGAGCCTAATCACGTTCCTGTTGAAGTCAGCAACAAAGTTGCCTTATTGGGCTTTTCTGGGGCCAGAACTGGACCCTTAACTGTTCTCCAAACTCCCTGCATGACAAATGTCCCCTTTCCATGGATCTCTTGTCGAGTGAGAGCAAACTGTGTTTGTTCTGGATTGTCTGTGCCCTCTGGCTGCCAACCAGTCGTAAACCATCGAAAGTTCTGGCACTGCCTCCTTGCTGTACAGCACTGATGCCCCTGGATCAGTCACCCATAGAGAGGACGGAGCAGTGTCCACCCAGTGCAGGTAGTCCTTGGTAGCAAGGCACTTTCCACCACATCCCACGTTTGAAATGAATTAACTTGGAATCGGATGGCTCCTGTGACTAAGGCTGGCTCCATCCCAGCTCTGCAGGTTCCTCCGATTGGTTCATGGTAATTTTGGCACCAGTTGCCACGCCCTGGGGAACTGGGACACAAGAAGAGCAGCTAGAGGGATTGCATTAAATACACACAAGTAATATAATTAAAAAAGAAAGGGAGAGTGAGAAAGATCAACTTCACTGGAGAGTATCACAGGGTTTTTCATTTTGGATAGAGGGAATGAAGTCTGGTGATGGAAGGGAAGAGGGAGCTCAGAGCCAGTTCTCTGCTGCAGACGACTTCTGTGTGCTGGGGAAGCAGGGCAAGAGGGTTTCTTGCTCGCATAAAGCCAACATCTGACTTAAGGGGCTGAGCAAGCCCGGTTCAGCCCACTGATTTCACATGGAGCGCTAGCAGATCAGCACCTCTGGGAAGGGAGAAAGTGCACTCTGATGTCAGGCTTCCAAAATTAGAGGCCTTGCTTGAAACCCCATCGCCTTCACCTTTTTATGCTATGACTTGCCCTGCTGCAAAATGGGTATAGGGCCCCACCCTTGCTGGGTGGTGCAGGCCTTTGATTGAATTCTTGGAGCTCACCAGATGAAAGGCCTTCAAGAATTCAGAGTCCTCTCCTTATTACCGATGAGCCATTCTCCAGTAGGCAGAAGAGTCATAGCCATGCACAGTAGAAACCTCACCGCTTAAAAAGGTGCCGGGCAACCTAAATAGTGATTTGACAGTGACAACCATGCCTTGAGCTTAGTTTCTATTGTGGAAACAATTGTTATGTCCCTTTAGACAGGTCCGTGAAACACAGGCTTGTCCCCTGTGAGTCTGGAAAATATTTCCCACAGGATGATAGGAGGCCAGCTGGAGCGGGGAACTTGCACTCACTCATCCCCAAGACAGCTTTGAAACAGCTGTACAAGATATACTGCCAGTGGACCAAGGCAACAAGCATAGGAAATACCTTACCAGTGTAGGCGGGCTGCTCTTTAGAAGCCCGAAGCTGGAAAACAGTTACTTGTGAACGGACTGTAGCTGGATCTTAAGGAACAGACACAACCCAGCCAACTCTGAAGCAATGCTGAGTTGTTGTCAACTGTTCCTGGCTGACATAAAATTAATGCAGAGGTTGCAGTCCACCTCTTGGGGAAAGAAAAAAAACCAACTAAACACTGAAAAGGCCAAATCTTTCCTCCTACTTCCATCCCCCTTTCCCTCATAAGCTTCCCCAGAGACTCACTGGCATCTTCTGGAGTTCATTCCCAGCAATCTCATCCGAGGGCATCTGCAAGGTGCCAGAACAAAACTAGCTTGCAGAAGGAGTTCCTCTACATATCTGTCCTAAGCAAAACAGTGCCATATATAGGAACAGAGGACTTTCCCTCCAGCCAGGGCTTTCTCTGATGCTTTCCCAAAGAGCTGCATTTCAATGAAGAACCAGCACACACATACAAATTTATGCAATCAGTCTATCCCTAGGACAGAGCAAGGAAACTTCAAAAGGGAAAGGCCAAGGTAGTGTTCAGCTTAGATCCAGTGTCAGTCAAGGCAGATACGGACAGCTGGGCTGATTTCCAGTTCGTGAAGGCTCAAGAGATGAAAAGCAGATGCAAGATTTAGGCTGATACCCTGGGGCAATGCGGAGAAGAAGAGAGAGTGAAATCTGAATTGATCCCCAGAGGGGAGAAGGAAGCAGGATGTGAACCTCTCCTTGAGAGAAGGGCAAAACAGGACTGGGATGGAAATCTGGAGGGCAGACTGAAACCTGAACTACCCACAGGGAAAAGCCAAGAAGGAACAGAAATGACATAGGGAACACATGAGATCAGGGGGAGGTGGGAACACAGAGTGGAATGAAAAACTATGAGAGAGATCCCTGGGGGGAGGGAAGCCCTGATTGAGCAAAATTAAGTCTGCAGGGAGTTTTGCATCCCAGATATTAATAACAAACTACCTAGCAAGTTAGGCCCTTCTTTCCACCTTCAAAAGGATGGAGGGGAGGAAGAACTTGTCTGTGGTTGAGCACAAGACTATGAATCAGAGAATCAGAGTCCATATCCCAGCTCTGCCAGGGAGCAAGTCCCTGGATTACAATACACCTCAATGTCCACAGGCAACTGTCCTGTAAAGCATCCACTGATTTCAACTGCAATCATGGAGCTCAGCATCTTTAGGAAAAGCCAGGTAGTCAGTCTGTGTCTGCCTCATCTGTAAGACAAGGATGAACACCTCCCTACCTTCCAGAGGCACTGGGATCTTAAATTCATTAGCAAAGTACCTTCAGACGCGTGGGTGGAAAGTACCAAACAAGGTCAGAGCATTATTAATGGCACTGAAGAAGAGCCACCGGTGATTTTAGATCTCAGATACAGTCTGCTCATTCTCATTTCTCATATCATGTGTCTACAGGACATCGGCTGTGAAGACCTGAGACAACTCACTCTATTACCTCAAATCAACTGTTGAAAACCCCACGTAAATTTCAAAGATTAAAGTTCCCTTGGACAAACCAAAGACAATAAAGTAATGAGAGTAAAGGACCAACAGGAAAATTTGGACTGTGCTGAGCCCTGGGCTGCTCAAGCACACTTGTGCCTGTCTGTCCACCTTAAATATTGTAAAGTCTCACAGCAGGATCTCCTTTACATCGATAGAAATATCAAACCTGTTATTATCATTAAACAAATGACAGCCTGTCTGCAAGGGTTAACCTTTTGCTGGAATGAAAATGCATGGTATATTTGGACACAGAGCACATGCAGATCCTGTTAAGCCTTTCCTGCACTGGTAACACACAACCTTTCAGCTTTATCTCCAAGAAGACATAGTGTTTCCCAGCATTTTTGTGCAGCTCAGTGCTTGAGAGCATGAAGGGGCTTGGAGAGGACCTCTCATTCCCTTCTCCGGAAGGAGGGGAGATCTGAACCTTTGTTCCTCCCTGGCACTCAGAGATTGCACTGCTGCAAGAACCGATAGATGAAGCGATCCTACACATCACTTTCCTGATGGAAAAGTAGTCAGTGATTCAACATCTGTCTATTTTCCTCCTCCAGCTGTGGATCGACGCACAGCAAGCACTAGGTGCTGGCTACAACACTCACGCCGTGCACAGGAGCCCTGTCATCTCCCAAAGCCATCATCCCTAGCATTGTGTTTGGGTTACAGAAGGCAACATTATCTCAAGGATTAACTGCAGACATGGGGTGCGTTACCCAGTTCTCTAGAACAGCTGTCTTCAGAGCCATCTAAAAAACAAACAATGCAGTATTTCCTTAAAGGCTGAACACTGTGTATACCAACGGAGAAATAAACCCAGCAAGAGGTGGTAAAACTGCCGCAGCATCACCTGCTGAGGATCACCACGTTACAGCAAGGAACACTCTCAGTCAGACCTTTTCCTGGTCCCACTCGATGCCCTTTCATGGCAAGACTCCGAAGCCACGTTTGCCAAGTTACTCAGTTCTGTTCCAGATACAATCCCAACCCATCAAGAAGCAGATGTCCCTATCCAGGCTGCCAGCACTGAAGGTGAAAGTTTATTACTGTCTCTTTGCATTTCCCTTGATATAAACAGGAAACAACCAGCATTAGACTCACTAAATAAAAAGCCAAACCAGATAGGCAAGGCAGAAGATGCTTCTTTTTTCCATACACACCCTTTTCCCTCTCATTCACATACAAATTACTCTTGCATCCAGGTGGGAGGAGAGTTTGAAGAGGGGAGGGGGGAAGAAATGTTTGCCAAATAGGTTGAGGGATCAGAAGGCAGCTTTCTCATAAAGAGCAGGGCTGACCCACAAACTGCAAGAAAACCTCAAACTCCACAGGAGTTTCCCTCCTCCCCGTTTTCAGGGTGAGAGCAGCCGCAGCAGGGAATTGGTAGGCAAGTAAGGGGTCTAACCAGGTCACTCCACCCTTCTCTTCCCGCCTGGAGCATAACATGGGAGGGAAACAGACCTGAAATGTAGGCCATCTACAAAGACTGGGGGAGAGGCTTAAACGATGTGAGATTTATGATCTTCAAAGTGATTAGCGCCCAGCGCTCCAAATAAAGTCAAAGAGAGCTCAGCAGCTCTTGCATTCAGTTTGGAGTTGGGTTTCAAACCATGCTGCTCTGGCTTCAGTTTGAAAACTTGAATTGCAAGGTAACAAAACAAAACAAAAAACCAAAAAAGAAGCCACCCAAAACCAACCTCAAACCCCAAACCAAAATTAAAAAACCCACCAACCTCCACCTCTAATGAAAGAGCTCATTGCCTGATTTTACATGAAAAAACACTTTGATATTTTCATATCTCCCTTCTTCCTTTTTCTTGTTATTTGAAATCTATTTGTTCAATTGAAGATGAATTCACCAACAGCTGACGTCAGCCTGAAACGTGAGTGTACAACCCGTGCGCATTTGGGCTCATCCTCATTTAAAAGAACAACAGTAATGGCTCAAGTCTTCACGTGGCCTTGGGAGGGCCAAGAGAGGGAGACAAAGAGCCATTTGCACACTCCCATGTCCACTCACATGGACTGTTACAGCCCCATCCCTGACATCACTGCAAAGCCCCTTCTGTGGCCACTACCTACGTTCTGGGAAACCTGAGCACATGAAAAAAAAACCAACCAACCGACCAAAATAAAAAAAACCCTCCACCACATTAAAATGATCTTGCTCACAGGGTTTTGCTTTTTAAACCTTGGAAAGACCCCAGACAAATTTGCCACTCAGTTACACAAAGGACACGCTGACACAAGTGAAAGGGATTTTGCGGTACCCCTTTGGTGAAAGGGGGAAAACGTTGCAAGGGATTGCTGCAAAAGACTGTTGCAGAACCAGTTTCTTTTGGGGATGAGAATGTTTCTGTCAAGCAGAGTCTGGCCCCAAATCCTAGTGACTGCAAGGCTGTCTGCCCTCACAGCATTACCAGCATCCGTTCATTCAGTGGCGTGCAAAGGACTAGGACCTTAAAGATAATAGGTCAAATCATCAGTGGGTGTAAACGAGCACTGCTTCACCACAGTCAATGTTTCCTTGATTAACCTCAGCCCAGCTTCCAGTTCTAACATCTTTGTGGTGTTGCCATAGGAAAAGTTTGCAACATATAACGATCTTGTACTTTCATTGCTTATTTCTTGAGGGAATTTTCTTTTATCACTAGTTATAAGCAGATTGCATTCTTCTCTTGGCGTGTAGAAAGCCTGTGCTCTGGGCTCTGCAATCCACAGAGCTGGAGACACAAGACTTTTTGTTTTCAGCTGGGTATTCCAAAAACCTGGAAGATGGCTGAACGTGTTAAGACACCTTTGATAGGAAGTTACGACCCACCCAAAACCAGAGCAGCCAAACCAAACAAACAAACAGCAGCTTGCTGACATCTGTCAGACAAGAGCCACCAAGGCAAGCTTGAAGGACAGCAAAGTCGCTCCAGCTGCCCACCTGCTGCTAGCAGGAAGCCTTTGCACAGAACTGCAACCCTTGAACTCAGAGAATGGATGGTTGGAAGCAGGTAGGTTGCTGTACTGTTAGAGTGCCCATGCCTGCTTCAAATGCTAGTGACTGCTCGTGGAGTTCCAGCTTTCCTCGCTCCACTGCCCTGGCCAACCCCTGGAGCCCTGCAGCGGATCAGTTAAGTGAGCTCTCTTGACCTGCTCTTTCCCTTTACAAGGTCCGAGTCCAGCTCCACTGACGGCCATGGGAATCCTTAGGTCTGGATTTGGATAGCATTTTCTTGTGTGTCTGCACTGATTCAAGATCTATACTCTCTGGAGAGCTGCCACCTTCCTCCCCTTGCAATTCCAATGAGAGATTTGGGGATTTCTTAGAGCCACGTGTGAAAATCCAGGCAGTCAGTGAGACAGGGGTTGCTGTTAGGTGTCCAAAGCAGGAGGATAGCAGTAAACACAGCAAAGACAACAGTCCCTCACACGTTCATTTGCAATTAGGACTTGCTTGCCCTGCAAGCACTTGCTTCTATCTTCCGTCCCTTTCCCCAGTATCTCGCAGAGAGGAATCTGCCACTGTAGGCAGGTCTGATCTTGACCTATGCACTCCAAGACCTCAAGCCTTCAGTCCTTGCTGATAGTGCTGTGAGTCAGCCCCGTGCTTAGACTTGCACACCACAGTGCTTTCAGCACCAGTGTCACAAGCAGCAGAAATTAATGGGTCTTTGGGGCAGGATTTGCACATTTGCCAGTGTAAATGAGGTCCCCTTTGTCTCTAAATGACAACGGAAAAAGATTAAAAAGTCAGAAAAAGCCTCAAGCAAATGGTGATTTACAGAAACTATAATTAACTGAACTTCTATGAAGTAGGAAGGTCTGGAAACCAGAAGCTTAATCTGTCATTCTATCGCACAAGGAGAATTGGGAAGAACTTATGCGGTCTGTTTAATGGTAGCTTCTGACCTAACAGTTTTTATCTCCTAGCAGTAGCTGCCTGGAACTCAGTGAGGTGAGCAATTAAAAAACAGTCATTCAAGAAAGCAGGACAATACCTGGTAAGCCAGGGAGC
Source organism: Megaceryle torquata (assembly GCA_024611175.1). NCBI lineage: Eukaryota > Metazoa > Chordata > Aves > Coraciiformes > Cerylidae > Megaceryle > Megaceryle torquata. The sequence goes on from JANIJG010020990.1 coordinate 179,398, forward strand.
ATCTTACCTGCCTGTTAAAGTCCAGCCCATTCTGTTCATTTCCTGCAATGAAACAAAGAGAAAAATAGGTCTTAATGACAGTCAGCATTCACGTAAACTTTCCATAACTTAGAACACACGTAACCAAAGACACATTGCTAGCCCAGCTCAGTTTACTCTAAGAACAAGGAGAGGAAGAGGAAGGTGGAGTCAATGCGACTGCAGCAGTGGAAGTACAAAGGCAGCTTTTGCAACATTTGGTGGTATCAGCCTTTGCTGAGGTATAACAGAAGTGCTTCTGCCTGGGAGTTGCCTGGCCAAGCAGTAAGGGTGGGGGAAAGCTCCCTGACTGCAAGGGAGATTCCAGCAGAGGTAAGCTGGACGATGTTACAAATCTCCAGGGAAATCCAGGTCCAAGGCACTGCACATGAAAAGCAAGAACTGACTGTAGGAGAGGCTAGCAAACAGGTGGCCGAGGCTGTTAACCAGGGATCCGAAGGAACCCGTGTGGCACTGAGTAATTATGGGATATCTAAAAGGAACAGAGGGTGCCGTGGGGTTGTGCTCAAGAGGCGTCTCCTTGATTCCAGAAGAGATTGGCAGGCAGAGGGGGAAAAAATCAGACAGGTTTCAGCCTGAAGGTACCGCACAGGCCCTCACTCATTCCCCTTTGATGATAAACATTTCCCCCCCCCTCCATCACACCTGCCAAATTCATCAAGAACATCACAGAGGAGAGGTTGTACGCTCCACAGATATGAATGCTTTAAGGGATTCCACGAAGCCTCTTTAGTTGCAAAGGCAACCCCAAGAAACCCCTTCCCTTTGCAATTCATTCCCTAAGTGATTCTCTCCTTGTCCAACTGAGTTTGTGATAGTCTTAAATTGTTCCCATCCCACCGGCACGAGCCCCCAGGGCTGCCGCCTCCTATTTTCTCCAGTATAACATTCCCCATAAAGCAAAGCCCGTGCCCTGTGATCTGATCAAGCTCCAACACATCAGTTTTTCAGTAGTTCACGTCTCTCTTGCAAAAAGTTGGAAAGCAGTTAAGAGAGGCTTTGGGAGGTGCAGGCAGGAGTGCAAACCCAGCTCTCCCATCGACTTGCTTTCTTCAACTGAACAAGCCTCTACTCTCATCTAGGCTGCAGTTTTTCAGGCTGCACTGTACACATAAATTTCCCAGGTGAATCAGCATGGTTCTTTGAGATGCTCACGGGGAGCGTGCTTGGTACAATTATTCATAGCTGGCAAAATATTTTACAGTCAATGATAATGATTTCATGGCACCCTGTTCTTTGCTATCTAGAAACAGCTCTGGAGATTTAATCTGCAACATGTTAACGGCATTCGCTGTGGAAACCGAGCTGCCTTTGTTGCTCTTGTTAAGCTGAGCTGTAGGTCTTTGCTGTCAAACAAAAGCAGAACACTGTTTCACAGCAGAACAAGCTGTTGCCCCCTCTGCTCCAACATCTCCTCTATCTTCTATTAAGTCTGCACCTCAATCTATATCCAGCTCTGCACCTTCTCCCCCAGCCCGTCTGCATTTCTGCTGTGCTAGAGCCTGCCCTCGCTTCCTCTCTTCCTTCTGACCTGCTCCTCAAAGCTTTTTCTCTTCCCAATCACAGGTCTTTATCTTCTTCCATGTAATTCCCTGCTCTGCTACAGCCTCCAACTTGCCACGTGCTTCCACACTGCCGTACCTCTTGCTGTAATCATCTGCTCCCTGACCACCTCTCTCCAGCTGCTCCTGCCCGAGGAATTTGTTTCATTCATTGCGTTCCAGCTCTACGCCCCAAGAGCCAACAACTGCACATAGAACGATGGGAATGCTGATAGTGTTAATAGATGATCGCAATCAGTATCCACACACCTGAGCAGGACCGCGTGAGGATCTTCAAGGCCTGCAGTTTCTACCTTTGAAACCCACGGGGGGGTTGATGCAATCTGAAGGCAGTAGCTAAAGGGAAGAAAGGTAAGGAGGAGAGAAGGAGGAAATAAAGTTCCCAGTTGCTAAAATAGAACAGGAAGGAAAAGGTAATTTCTGATTTCTTGGATACAAGAGTTTCGCTCACGTTCAAATGCAGCGTGTTGATGAGGCGAGATTCAGAGACCTTGAGGGAAATGCCTAGGTCCCCGTGATGATGGCTCCGAGTCACTATCGTACACCCCGAAAACTTGGAACTTGAGGCACACAACTGCAACAGTTTCACCCCACATCGCTATCGTCAGGCCCAAGCTCTCCAGCGTATCCTTTCTTCCTCTTCCAAGCTGCCCGTCTCTTACTTTTCCCTCTCTTCACAAGCACGTGCAGCTGACAGAACCAACGTGTGCCTTTCTTTTTACCTTTCCCTCCTACAAGGCCAGACACGGCTTCCTCCAGGTCCTACCCTCTGTTCCCTTGCACGTCCCACTGCAGATCAACAGGGGTGTTCGGGAGCACCTCCGCCAGGTATTTTGTGACAGCGGAGCACATTTCGAGTAGGCACGGAGACTGAATGAACTCAGTCGTAGCTTGGGCGTCTAAGTCTGAGATAACTGCCCCAGGCTGTCTTGGTAGACAGCGAGGAGAAATAGGCACCTCCAGAGGCCATTCATCTGACCTATCTTAGACGCCTATCTTTAAGTCGAGATGAATAGCCCTCTGGAGATGACTATTTCTCTTTATTGACTACAAAGAGAACCAGGGGCAACTAGTTCAGACTTAGATGTCCAATAGTGAGATATTTAAAACTGGGCGAGGTGATTTCTACTCCCAGTGGTTATGTAAATGGGAGCTGGATACACAAATCTCTTCAAGGTTTCAGCAGAACCAGTGAGTGTTTGGGCACAGATTTATTTGCAAACAAATCTCATCTTTTTCTATTTCAGTTAAAGCTTGTGTTGGAGTAAAATTAAAATGAATCCAGCTGCAAGGCAAGGTTTGGGTGTGATAGGGATAATAACGCTCCTCTTTCAGTTAAATCAGTAACTTTCCTACAAATATTTTGAAAATAGACTCCATTTCCTCATCGGGACTCACACTGAAGTACGCATTTCTCTCCTTAAAGGAACGGTCTGTTCAAACAATGAGGCTCTGCACTTAAGATTTAATCTTTTCTAGCTCCAGGAGATAAAAAGAAAGAAAAGTGTAAGTGGCAGCAGATTCTCTGCTGCTGTAAACTGCCAGGGCTCCACTGATTTTAATGGAACTTCACACCAGCCAACAACTTGCCTCTTGCTAGACCAGCCAGACACAATGGGATCCAAAGTCTCCAGCATCTACTGGACACAGTCCTCCCCTCCTTACAGTGCATCGAACTGGGGAAGCCCTGAGATTTAAGTGGAGGAAGATCGTTATGAACCCCTTGCATCCCAGTTCCCAGGAGCTGCCCCATCAAACAAGCCTTTGTTCCCCTCTCTATGGGTATTGCGGACAGGGGGAAGGACGGGGCGATAAGCTCAGCTGGCTCCTCGCAGCACAGCAGACAAGGCCTGTGCTGCTCTCCTTGGTTCACCTGGCAGCTGTTTTGCATAGCACTGGCATCAGATCTGGTGCGAGTTTGCCTGGGGAGGTTTCTCTGGGGATGGGAGCAACAGAACAGTTCCGGACGGCTTCCCCTCGCCCGCTGCCGTTCCCCCCCCCATCCCCCTCCCAGCCTGGAACGCAGCATTTGCTCTGAAAACCAAAGACAAGCTCTCTATCAGAACAGACCCGATTCTCACTGGAAGCCACCAAGCCAGTCCAGTGCCATAATGGGAGATAAGTAAAAGCCAAGACTGCAGCGTGCCTTCGCCTTTGCCTTTGCCAGGCACACACATGCAGCAACATGCAGATGTCACCTACGGGGAGTGACAGCTGCCCGTGGCTTTTCACCTAACGACAAAAACATGGCCGCAACCAGAAGGTTAACCTTACCCCCCTTCCCACCCAACTACCCACTTAATTCACCTGGCAGTTTGATCTGGGCTGCACAGAAGGGACAGGGAATTAGAAAGTGATTTCAATCTTTAACAGGTGTTGGGGAATTCCCACAGGGAATCAGTTTTTCTGCTGCGTGCATTTGGGAGGGAAATTCAGAACAGCTGAACAGCGATGGAGGAACAGTGCCAGGCAGACACCAGGCAGGGGATTCAGCTGCCTGGGCTTAGATGTCTAACTTTTAGGTGTCTAATTCTGAGCCAATTGCTCTAGGCTCCCTTTACAGCCATGGAGAGGAAGCAGGCGCTTCCAGAGGGCAATTCCTCTCACCCCCGAGAGAGATGGCAGAGAGATGAATCACCTCTGGAGATACCTACGTTCATCACTGACTGTACAAGGACCCCGGGGTGAGTAGGTCAGACTGCAGCCTCAAAATATTGAATATCTAAAATTAAGATTAATCTCACCTATCCTGAAGATCTTAGCGCCCTGGCTGATAAAGCCCAAAGCCATTAGAGACTGACAAAGCAGGCTAGGTGCAGAGTGCCTTGCAGTGGACATTTTCTAGAAGCTGAGAAATGAACTTGTTCACATTAACTGAGACAAGAATCAAATCTCTCACCTCAAATAAAAGATTACCCAAGAGCGGGGAAGGAAAATAGTGGCAACAATTATAACTCTAAAGAGTACTTGACCCACATGCTGTAAATGTGGCAAAATGCTCCCCTGCACTGAGAAGGATGTGGGTCTATTGAGCAAAAAAAAGATTGTCAGCATCAAATACACTCCTCAGTATTTCAATTCTCTTTGGAGACTCGAGCAAATACCAAGCCACAGACTTCACACTACTGGTCCCAGCGGTCGGACCAGTGACTTCTCCAGAGCTAGCAGGAAAAGCTCTGGCTGGTGGGAGTTCGTTTAAATCACAGAATCACCTTCTCTACATTTCAGCGGCTACGCCTGATTCCCTCCAGCTCTGTCCAGCGGCTCTGGGGAGCCGAAACTGAAGCTGAACCAGTCAGCTCCCCAGATCTTTATATGCCCTGCTGGGATGCTTGCTGTTCCCAAGGCTTGCCTTAAGAAGAACTTTTTGAAGGGAGCAGGGGCAAGTGTGAACGGGACGGGGAGTTTTCAAGGCAGCCAGATAGGCCTGCACTTTTCACATTAACTATTTGCTCTAATGACATAAACAGACCAAACTGGGCCACTGGAGCATCTCCATGGGAAAGCAAAAGCTGGTTAGCAAGAAAAGTGAATCTGTGCTGACTCAGATGGCTACAGACTTCAGGGGAAGCTTTCACTGATGCATTTCATTTGGCTGTAAACCCCTGGGTTATAAAAACACCTTTCCTTTGTCAGCAATGCCTCAAAGACATCCCATCTTCTCATCCCACTGCAGCTCTCACTGTGATATACCCTTCGTGTGGGGCAGGGAGCAGAGGGAGAAAGCAGGACAGAGAGTGTGGGAGACTCGGGCAGTTTCCAGAAGGAAACCCGAGGGCAGCAGTTGTTCCCACGGAAAACATTTCACCTGCAGGTGCTGGGAGAGGGCAAGTCTCTTCTCCTAGACCAGAGGCAAGAGGCAGATCAGACCAGCTCTTCCTTTGCCCCTCTAATGCAAGTCAAACCAGCCTTTTGTTCCCCTTTCCCCTCCCCATCCTTTTTTATCCTCTTCCATAATGGGATGTTTAAGAAAAAAAAATAAAAAATAATAAAAAAAAATAACCCAACCTCAAACCCTAATCACCTTCATTTGAATTTCAAATATCCCCCTCCTGGCCTCCCCCACGCCCCAACTGACTCGGAGCTGGGAATATGGAAATTTCTCCTGCTTGCCTTAAATGTGGCTGTGCTATGAAAATCATCAGCCTTATGCAAATCCTGAGCAGGCCCTATTGCCATGGCAACCAGCTGTTTCCAGCCCGGCTGCTGCTGCTCTCATTTATTCGGGACTTGGCCTGGGGCTGTGCATGGCTTCGGGGGGAAGAGACAAGAGAAATCCTGGAGGCTTTGAGGAAAGTTTCACGAGGGAGAGCTAGCCTTGGAGAGCAAAGGCGTAGCCAAGGACTAGGCTCAGTGTGGGGCCGGGGAAGGCCAAGTTTCCTCAAAAGACTTCAGCCTGGCAATCTGTTTCCAGCCTGCTCTCAAATGGTAACAACAAAAGGCAAAATTAAAAAAAACCAACAACTGAGCCTGTGCAGCCCTTCTGCACCACACAGCACAGCCCGAGGACCCCAGCTCCTCTCACTGCTCACGCACATTTCCTTTTGCCCGGGTGAGACGCTGAGGCAGAGGTCAGAACCTCCGTACCCTGTTCCAGCACGAGTTGTCATGTTTAAGAGACCCTACCCCAATGCCTGCGATTGGGATACAATGAACCACCACTTTCCCAGAGCCCGGCAGAGATCAGAGGTCCACTCTGCCCAGAGCTGTACCATCCCTGGAGAGAGCAGCGCCTGCATCAAAGAGCTTACACCCTGGAAAAAAGGGTGGGAAATGAGATCAGGACCCTCACTTTGGAGCTGAGGAGTAGAGGTGGAGTCAGTTAAGTCTGCACGGGCAGACTGAGACGAGGTCTCTGTTTTTTCTACCTGCCCTGATACAGATTTAATGCAAAATGCACTGACTTAGAAGCTGAGGTACTGGGAGGAGTTTTTGCTTGGGTGGAAGTTTTGGTGTCCAGTTTCAGAGCTGCCCTTACTTTCTCTCCTCCGCTGCCAGGGAACCTTAGGTGTCCTGCAGCAGCAGTGGAGGGAGGCGTCTCATGCTGACAGCCTTCCACAGTCACAAGCTGGCCGAAGCTGAGGATGCAGTGGGAGAAGAATGACACTCACAGGAGCGTCTCCTCAAACAGGATGCTTTGCAAGACCATAGGAGCAGATGCATCCTAGCTCCTTACCACTTGAAATTTCTTGGGGTTTAAAGGAGAGGGTCTGTCTCATCCGCTGCTTTGTTGCTTCCTAATGCACTCAGCTGGGTTACTCAGGCTAACCTGATAACCCCGCTACTGTTGCCACCAGAGTCAGAAGCAGGCCAAGAGCCCAGCTTTCTGTTTCTATGTGCCCTCCCCCTGAAACCACACTCTACCTGGCTGCTGCCCTTCCAGGTTCCAGACCTGACACAGCTGGGTGAAGCTGCTGGGTCAGCCAACCACCAGTGTCCCAGGGAGCGATACCAGCTGCTCCCGAGGCAGCGATGATGCCGTAGGGCTGTCCTACATTGCACCCACACGTACACACCCCAGCCTCTCTCCCTGGGTGCTGGGGTGCCCAGCGTGCACCCCGCCCTGGGCTCCTGGCAGGCTGGCCAGTTCCCCGTGTTACAGGGTGGGGAGGGAAGATGTTCGGAGCGCCTGCAGCTATTCAGTTACCGATGGTTGTGTTTGAAGAGCTTCCCTATCGCCCTTTTGTTAGAGCTTTGGCTTCCCCCCCATAGCCTCAACAGATGAAATCAAAGGGAAGTAGCTTTGCTTGGTGTAACCTGTTTTGATCAAGCAGATAAACGGGGAACAAGTGTCTGACACAAACAAACAGACAGACAGAGGCAAGTCCCACCTCAGCATTTTGTTGCATCAGATACAGAGGGCTTAGATAAACCACAAGAAGGGGGAGATCTCTGCCTCTCGGCTTGAAGACCAGGGGCGACACTCTGCAGTGCCAAGCCCCCACAGTTCCCATAAAAAAATCAACCCAGAACTTGCTGGCATGGCTTTCATCAGTTTAAAAAGATGAAAAGAGCTTACAGCCAAGCATAAAACTCACGCTTGTCATTACCCCCCATGGAGTCAGTGGGACTGCCTCTGAACCCAGCCACAGCTGCCGCACGCCAAGCGCTAAACCACGCTGGCATCAGCCAGGAAAGGGTGAAGAGGACCCTTGGACTGCAGAGATGACCCTGTGCTCAGAGTGGGGCTGACCTACCCAGTTCCTGGCTGATGAGGGAAGGCAGCCCAGCCCAGGGGTCTCACAGGAGAAACTTCTTTCCCCTCACACAAGTCCCGAGATAAAAGAGGTAAAGTAAAGGAGGGCTTAAGATTCACAGGACTGGGCAGGGTAGGTGACATTCCTTGGACATATATACAATTTTTTAAATCACAGCTCCTTGTAAAATGGCAAAATTTCACTACATCCAGTAGACGCAGCAGAGGTGAAATCAAAGCTTCTATTAAGATGCTTTCCAAAACCCATGGTTGTTTGAAGTGTTTTCTATCAAATTGGTGTGGATGAAAAAGAAAAAAACAAAACAAAACACAACAACAAAAAAACCCCAAACCCCTTAGCTCTCCTAACCTCCTATGAGAGATGAACACTTTTGACCATTTTCTCAGAAAAAGAAAAAGCCCCACGATTACTTTAAACACTTTCAAAGTAAAACAATGCGCCAAATTACCCTTTTTCCCCTCTAAGCCTAGAACTGGCTGAGATATGAAAGGATGAGATTATGCCTCTGCTACTGACACTTCCCATCAGATCTTTAGGCATCAGTTTTAGATCAAGGGCTTGGTTTACAGAAACATTTTGGCAACCAACTCCCTCCAGTATTTTTAATTTTTTTTAAGTCTTTTTGGAGCCAGTCTGCATCTTTTGGTGATGAAAGGCCTTTGTAAATCTGCACCTAGAAGGATTTCCATTCTTTGTAAGCTCAAATACTGTTAGTTTGGTAGCCGCCCTCTCCTTTGGGGGTAACAGGATTTCTGGGGAGCTGTGTGGATTGGTTCAATTCATTAGGAAATGGGTCTTCAATTAATGAGTCATTGGAAAACAGATTTTCCCACATGAAACCAGTAAACAAAGCACTATTAGGTGTTGCAGTAAATATTCCTCTAACAACGTGTATAAGGGAAAATAAAAACTTCCAGGGAAGTTCAGTACAAAGAGCTTTTGTTGTTTATAAACAGAATGGTCGGAAAGAGGAGAAAGAAAGAAAAAAAAAAAAACCAAACCCAAATCCCAAAACAACAAAGAGGTGTAGAGGTTTTAGGTAAAGCACCGAAGCAGACACTCCGTGGGCTTGGCTGGTCTAACCGGCTGTGACCCCTGCCCTGGCCACCCTCTGTTCAAGGGACCCGCCACCCCACAGGAGGGGTTGTGGCTGTTCCGTGGAGCTCCAGCAGAAGATCCTAACTCAGGGCAGTGTCTCTCATCACAGCTAAAAGTCTGATGTGATCTCTGAAGATCCTGAACAGATCAACCAGTCATGAGGACTGCATTAGAAAAGAAAGAATAATTTAAACAGGTTCCCTGTATCAGTCTGCAGGGAAGTGTCACTCTTGCAAATGAAGGAGATTTACTTGTTCTGATTTTCCTGCCTGATTTGAAGGCTCCTAGAGCAGAGCTAATGCTGCTGCAAACATATTTTTGTTTTGGTTTGGTTTGGGTTTTTTTGTTGTTGTTATTTTAAAACAAATTGACTTCACTTCTCTGCTTTCTCTTCTCAATTACCACTAGAAAGAGGTGCTACAGCTAACGCTAAGGGCTGTCTGGGAAGCTTAAACTGAACCACTTCTTTCACCCAATCGGCAGAGGTGCCAGCTTCTCGCCTGTTTAACACCAGTGACTGCAGCTGCAGCAGCCGGAGTCTCCCACTACATTTAGTAACAGCCAATACCAGAACCAAATACCAATTCTCCTAATAATACAGCCCTCCCTAATCTTCACTCAGCTATGCGATCCATCGGCTCCGCGTGCCAAGGTGCAGGAAACGTTTCAGGAGGCTCTGGCTCCCAGTTGAAAGCCCTGTAACAGCTTCCAGGGTGGTTTTTTTTTAAAGAGCTTGTGAGCTGGGGATACGTTTTGCTGCCAGGTGGCTTGGAAACACTTATCTCAAAAACCAACCTAGGGTCATCTGAAAGCCCTGATCAGAAGCTGACCTGACCATAGTCAATCAGAGCTCATGGATGTGAATAGAACCAGATTTTATCTCTACCTTAGATTATGTTAACTAACCCAGCTTAATAGAGAAGAGCACAGAGAATTGCTAGTCCTCAGTGTTAGATGTAAATAAAGGCATAGTTTCAGCCCCATTAAAATATGCCCAGAGTTCTCTGGCTTTACCAAGGTCTCATTTTTTTTCTAAGTTCTCTCAAATGACAGAGTGAAAGTGAAACAATAAACTCAATCCATGTGAAGTTTTAATCTGCTGTTACACACGCCCCCATCCCAAGCTTAGGGCTCTTTGATACTCAAAGAACAGTGATTCTTCTACATTGTCTCTACCAGTTTGGGCTTTAAAAGGTATTTATTTCTAAGTCTATAGATGCGCCTCACAGTTTCTTATAATCTTAAATTTATTACACCTAGTGGGTGCTAAAAATATTTCTTCTTGCTCTTTATTTGCCTAAAAAGGAATTGGACTATGAGCCTTTGTGAAATTACTGACTTGAGGTCTCACATGCACAGCCCACTGCAGGCAGCGGCAGTCAGAAGTGATGCCAAAAAAATACAAAACTGATTTTCCTGGTGTAGATCACACCTTGTGGCAGTGCAGAAGTTGGTAGGTAGCCTGACAGAAACCAGTGCTAATGCCAGCACTCTCATCTTCAAAGGATCACCCTGTTCTTCAGCTTTCCATATTCAAGGAAAGCTGGGGCTTCTAGCCACGGAGAGGCAAGAGGCTGAGCAGCCGTCAGGTGGGAGTAGTGGAGATGAGAAACCCAATCGTGCTTCAAGATGAAGAGCCATACATTTCTGCTGGCATTACCTAGCTGGATTTGATTACCCTTAAAGTCCCTCCCATTTTTCTACTAAGCCAAAAAAGGCTTAGTCCTCCAGGAGTTTTGTCGTTCCTGACACGAACCCTGTATAAAACGAAGAGCTGTTTGTGCTAAACTGAGCGGACCGAGACTATTTCAGTGGCATTATTCCTCTGGCAAGATGTGAGCATATTTTCATGCTAAAGCCTCAGAGGACATTACTGAGACACACACTGATTCACTGCTGTTACAGAAGGATCTCGCATGCTGATCAAGATACGAACGCAATCCTAGCCCAGAGCGCATTCTTGATCAACTCCCAGGCTGGTTGGAAGAGCGCATCGTAGCAGCAACAGGAGTCAGGCTAAGCACAGACAGAAACTTCCAACACCCATACCTCCCTTTTCTGGTCTTTCCCCTTTCTCCTTGGGCTCCCTCGCCTGCCCCCCACATCCCAGACCCTTCTTACCTGGCTCCACCTGGTCGGGTTCGTGCCGAGTATCTGTGGAATCTGCCGCATCACCGCTCATCTTGATCTCTGGAAAAGGAGGCACAAACTGATTTTAATAACAGGTCACAGTCCCAGGCAACAGGCACATGTGGCTTCCACTAAACAGCACAAATGAATGTGTAATTATAATAAACCATCAGACTTTCAAATTTCTGATTCCTCAACATACAGTCACTAGAATATTCATCAGCTCCGAGGATGCACTTTCCCTCCTGTTGCTCTTTGCATCCCCCTCATTCCTTTCCCTCTCCCCAGTTAGCTGCTGTGTTCTCACCTTCTGCATCACTCCTCTCCTGCACAGAGGGTGAAGGGTTCTTTAGCCACTGGCAGCCCTCCCAGCCTTGGTGTCCTCTCCCTTGAGTTTTATGCAGGCTTCCCAAACTAGCTGGTGTGGCTCTCAGTTTGAAACCATCCTCCACCACACCTCTGGAGGCAGGGGATCCCTTCTGGCTTTCCCCTCCTCTCCCCTTGTCCCTTGAGATGGCTCAGCCGGGCCAGTGCTTGGTGCTGTACAAAGCACACGTGGGGAGGGCTGGGCACGGAGCAAGATGCTCTCGGAGAGGGAAGCGAAGCCTCTCTTCTCTCACTTCCTTGCAAACTCAGCTTGTTTCTCTCAATACCTCTGATCCCTATTTGCAAACTGTTTACCCTGCTCTCTCCCACACGCACAAGCTCACACCCCTCGCAAACCACGAAGAAGCTGCCTTGCTTCAAAACACTGTCCCCAGCCCAGGAGCAAGAAGAGAGCATATTTCCCCCCATCCTTCTCCGTGTCAATAAATCCCTCATTTACCCTTGAAGTGATGGCTGCCACCACACCCGGGGCCACGTTCTCCTTCGGGGACAGCTGAAAGATAAGGTGGGAATAGTCAACTTTACACTGGATTGCTCATCTCCTCCTGAAAAGAGGCAAAGTATACACCAGTGAAAGAAGGAAGAATATCTATTCAAATTCAGATGGACACCCCTTCACACTCTTCTACCCTTTGCATGGGAATTTTAACTCTTTCCAGGCTAGTTGGGAAAAAAAAAGATAATTTTTTATAAAGAACCAACTGATTTGCATGTGCTTCCTGCAGCCAATCCTGGCCACAGAAGTCATCTGATTTGCATTGGGCAATAACAACAGTGTGGAAGCTGGGCCACTGTTTGCTGTGGTTTTGCTGGGGTAGAAAAGGCAGGTGGAAGCCTTCTTAAAGGCCTCATGCAAACCTTTTCCTCTTTCCAATTATGTATTATGTCCAAACGGCCAAGAGGGTGAGGAGAACCCTACAGGTTTTTATACCTATTTCCTTCTATTACTCACACTGAAGCAGGCAAGTCTTTTTCATTTGTTTGTTGAGGTTTTCTTTTCCCCTATTCAAACCTCAGTGTGCAAATGGTAAATTATCTGCCTTTTTTTTTTTTTTTTTGGCCAAAATTGAATAGCTTTAAGTTAAAGTTTGAAACTTTTTCTTCCACAACTTAATAAAGGAAGAAAGAAAAATGAAAAAAAAGACAAGATTTTTACCAGAGATGGAGTGCAGAAACGCTCACATTGCACAGAAACTTCCTTTCTTTAAATTGTATTAAGGAATGAGGGGGGGAAAGAAGAGACAAAAAGAATTGAGGGATTTTCTTTTTCCCTCTCTTCAAATAAACCCACTGCAATTAAGCAATGAACATTTAGTGGGGCTTCTAAGCATTTCTACTGCAGGAAGAGTAATTATCATCAGCTATAAACATCTTCTTGTCTTGTAATACTGCCAAGGGACCCTAACTTAGGCAATCTACAAAGCACAAAGTTTTGCTTGCTGCCAAAAAATATCTTAATAAAAAAAGCCAAGTTGTCATGAAATAGAGTAAGAAAAATCATAAAGTATGCAGTAGTTCATGCTTGCTTTAGTGAGAAAGTCTGCAAGCTTGAAAAAAAAAAAGAGTCACGCAGTAAACACACAAATAACAAATGAACACATGTTAGTGAAAGAAAGTGATTGAAATCCTGAGAGCAGGGAGCACCTTCTGGACACAGAGCAAGAGACAGAGCTGAAAAAGGGAAGACATAGAAGCAAACCATGAGAAGCAGTCTCCATCTCCCAGGGCCAAGCCCTCAATTGCCACTATCACTTCATTACAGATCACATGCTATCCATCAGTTAAACTCCCTCCTTCTGCAATCAGGAGATAAGAAGATACCCTGTGATTCTCTCATACATAGAGTATTGTACTGTCACAAGGAGTCAGTCCCCATTGTAAATGCACACAAGTTATTACAGTCTATATATCTTTGGGGAAAACAAACAAAAAAACAGGAAGGAAAAGAAAACCCTTTCGACCAAAGCCTACTGATCTGAGTGGTTTCAGCTGGCCAGTTTTTTATAGCTATGGACAGTAGTGTAGCACCAGTCACCTTACAAGGAAACCTTGAGAACAAGGAGCAAACATACAGAGGAATTACTTTCTAATGTGATATAAGTGTAGCCACGATAAAAACACCACCTTTTTATTGACACTCAAGAGTCTTCCACTATAAACCAGGATGCAGCAATGCATCTGGATTTGATGCCCCCTTCCCCCTGACAAAATATCTCAAGACAAAGCAGGCTGTGAGACTTCCAACTCCAACTAAACTCAGGCTCCTGCCATACAGCTTTGCAAGGTTGGCAATATACAGAGAATAAGCAGGCTAGTGAAAAAAAAAAACATCTCTGGGAAAAATAATGCAGCTTAGGATGGCCTGACACCTAACCACAGACCTATTAGGAGCCGCCACTGTGGCCTGGGCCATATTAAAAATGTGGTGTTAGACCTCAGCTAGCAAACATACCTGGAATAGGGGTAGTCTGGTTTGTTCACCCAGACCAAAGAACCTACCAGTGCAGACACTTCTCTGGGGATATATCTGCATCTTTATTTTTGCTGAAACAAATGGTGTCAGCAAATAAAGCTTTCCCAAGCCTTTATTCCTAGTGGCTGTTCAGACACAGGCACTAGAGCAAACCAGCCTGATGACTCTGAAAGGAAAAAACGAAAGGCAGTGGTGCTGGGGAGCTCACTTTGGCTGAGACCATTACCTGGAGCCTATTGCATTTCCTGTGCTTTAGATGCCTGAGCCCCTCTGGAGGCTGCTGGAAGGTGAAATAGCCAACTGCCCGGGGGGGGAGGGAGTGGTACCAGGGAACTGGCTGCTGCAGGGAAACCCTCTTGGCAGGGAGGTGGGTGTGCAGAGCCCGAGCAGCCCACCTTCACCTTGCACACTGCATCTTCTCCACACAGCCAGGGAAGAACCGGAGCACAGCTCTGCAAGCAGCTTACTGCCAGGCCTTGCTGTTCAGGGACCCCAAGAGCAAACACCCTCCCACCGGCACTGGGCTGTGGCAGGGGAAAGCGGTTGGGCCCAGGCCGATCGCCCTCCCTGCAAATAGACTGCTTAAAGCTTAGGCCCTTCTGACAGATGGCAGGGTGGGATGATCTGGGAGAGTGGAAGTTCAGCACCTGCCCAGCTCTGGCCGAATCCACCCTGGGACTGATGCCACTGGCTTTGACAGAGGGAACAGTATCGATCTGGGGAATCTTCTCATGAAGAAAGAGTCGCCCACAAGCAAAGCAGATGGGTGGATAGGAGCCTGCAGGGGATGCGTCCCTGAGAGACATCACACACAAGCACACCCATCGCAGGTGCTCAGACTAGTTAGGCTCACACGTTGAGCCAAGATCATGAGCCTCCCACCTCCTGTAGCCTCTCCTCATGGCCGGTCACGCAGCAGTGGGGGCTCCCCAGCTGCCCTCCCGTGGCTGGCACAGGGAGACAGCGTGCTCAGTGGGGTGCTGACTGGCTGTGCAGGGGCTGCTGGCATCTCAGAGCCACAGGGAGACTTCAGTGCAGCCATGGAGCTGAGGCTTTGGCCAGTCCTGCCAGCTCGCTGAAGGCTGACACTGTGTTAGGCGATGGCATTGCCACAGCATCTGCTTTGCCCTGTGAGCCCACATGCAGGCAGGGCCTGATGAGGGGCTACAAGCACTGGGCATGGACCCCGTGGTCTCCTCCACAGAACAGGGCTGAGCTTCACTGCAATGTGCCACTAGATATGCAAAGGGAATGAGCCTGGGACAGACTGACGGATGTATCTGTCCCCTCCTCTCCAAGCCCAGGGACAACACACAGTGTTTTGTGCTGCACAAAGCACCTGACATGGGTCACTAGCAGGGCACATGGCTCCTGTACCCCCAACACCCTGCTCCTGCCTCTGCCTCAGAGGCGCTGTCAGAGTCTGGTAGCCTTCACTGCTGCCACCTCTCTGCTCCTACCCCAGTGTCCCTCAGCTACAGCATGGCCAGGGACACAGTCCTTCCCCTCGAGCACAGGGACTTGGCCTGAGCACAGAAGCTAAACTCACTCTGTCACGGTGAGCCGGAGCTCAGCACAACTCCAAGGGATTTGGCAGTGATTGCCCTTGTCCCCCAGCTAACTGCAGAGAGGATGGCTGTTCAGAGAAGATGGACACCACCTAAGCTGTACCTCTGGACCAGATTCCTCCCCCCACCCCCCCCTCCCGAAGGAGCCTTTCTCTTTCTGAGTAACCCTGTTCATTCATTCTTCAGTCAATCCAGTCTCCTACAGCTACCTCCTCATTCATTTCTCCCTCCTTTTACCTCTTTGTCATTAACTTTTCTCCTTTCAACACACATCCGCTCTCACTCTCATGCACGCACACACAGCCCCCCACCTCCACCCTTGCCACATCCCTCTGTGAATTTATCCTCTCTCACTCCTGGCAGCTTTATGCCAATGACTGGACCCACAGGTCAGGCACTACATGCCCATTTTCCAGGTACCCAAGAGAGCTCTGTGCTCTTTTCCCGACCCACGTTAGGGCTGGCAGTGCGAGCGGTGCATCCACACTGTGGGCACAGCTTGGCAGCCCCCATTTAGGATCAGGACAGCATCCGACCCCAGGCGGGGATGTGGTACTTAACCCCGTGCTGGCTGTGATAAATGGCTCCAGCAAGAGAAAAAAGGAGGGAAAGGAGGGAGGAAAGGTCACAGGAATCAGAGCAATCCCATTTCCTGCCCAAGTCCACAGTCTCAGCTACGTGGTGAGCTCCAGCCCGATCCTTCCTCAAATGCTCTTTACCTGTGTGCACAGACTCCAGGTTCACCATCCTGCTGGTGGAGGGAAATCCGCGGTGCGCCCAGCCTCCTGCCGTCAGCCCCAGGTTGCCAGGGGCTGCCAGTTTGCCCTCCCTCCTCTGCCACCCGCTGCCTCTCAAACCGGGCGTGGGTCCGCTCCTGAAGGGACCTAGAGCTCCATTGCCTGTTGCCATGCAGGGCCAGGTGAGCATGCGGCGCTGCGCCACGCCTCGCCCCACCTCCGGCTCCCTCGGGAGCCCTGACACCCAGCAGCCTGGCGCCCAGCCCATGCAAAAGCACCCATTTGCATATTAGTAACTCGGGGATGGATGAGTCCCTGCAGCGCTACCAGGGTGTGGGGTGGGAAGGAGGGAGGAAGGAAGGCGGTTTGCCCGCCCTCAGCTCCACAGATACACCCCACAGCACCTGCCTGCTGGGCTGCAAGGCAGGGGGCTTTGTGGGGGCTCCGCCATCGGCCCCAGATCCGAGTTGTCACCTTGTGGATGGGCTTTTGGCCCTGCCGCTTGCAACGCGTGCCTAAGAGAGGTCAAGGCATCGAGCCAGGCTGGGCAGCAGCCACCAGCATGCAGAAGAGAAGGAGTTTGAGCTACAGGAACAACCCCTCCAGTAACCAGCCCATTCAATGTGTTTCTGGCCACTCTGATAAAGCCTGAGTCTGCTCAGAGCGAGCCGTGAGAGCAGCCTGTGTGGTTGAGTTTTTGCATCCCCTAGGCCTGGGCTGAACCTGAATGATGCCATCTGAACCATTCAGCACAAAAAGGAGAGTTAAGAGCAGAAAGGTAACCTGACTTGGCTGAAGACCCAGGGCAGGGCTAGGATCAGCACATGGAGGCTCCCCTTTCCTGACTTGTGTGCCCTGCAGTACATCACTCCCCCAGGAAGAGCAGAGAGGTGGCAGACACTCTTCCTCCTTCTCCTCCATGTTGTTTAACTCTGCGGTATTTAACTGACTTCCAGGGAAGCCAGGGGGAGAAAGAGGAAAAAAAAAAATTAAAAAAAAAATCCCCTAATGTTGGCTTCTTTAGTAGGAAGCTGCCAGAGACCAGATCTTCAGCCTACACTCTGCTGTGACAAGGACCAAGAGCTACCCTGACGGACCCAGACGCTGCAGTTACCCCCAGCCCTGCTGTGCATTACCTTGCCTTGCCCTACCACAGCCAGGGATAGCAGGACGCCTGCGCTTAAACACCTGAGCTCCAGCGCTGCTCAACCCCCTCCTGAAAGCGTTAACAGGCTCAATTAGTAGCTGCCAGGTACAAGCTATCACACATTCATCTCTCCCTGGCTAATTCACGTTCCAGGGCTCTCGGCTTTCCCACATGCCGCTCTCCCTCCCTGGAAAGACAGGTTTCTCTGAAGAGATGGGTGGGCGGGCAGGCGGACTCTCGATCCTCACCTCCAGCCCAGTCTGACGTTATGGGGCTGGAGTGGTCAGACAGGACATCCTCAGGAGAGGGCAACACGCTGGGGGGGAAAGGGTGGCTGTGTTAAACGGGACTCTCCCAAGGAGAAAGTGGAGGAATGTGGGGGGAGAGATGGAAAGGGGAAACAGAGAGGAGGGGAAGTTCTAACTTTTGTAGGACAGGGTGCAAGGGGAGATTTTTGCGGGCTCTGTTCAGCGCTGCTCCAGGAAGAAGAAAGGTGGCATGGGGTGGTTTGCGCAGGCAGCTTGTTCAGGGCTGCTGGAGGGGCTGGACTCCTGCCACCGATCCCGAGCCTGCGGCGGAACCCCAGCCATTCAGACCCTGATGCCCGGGGCGTTCCGAGGCAGCTGCTGAACTGTTTTCTAGTCTTTTCGGCATAACCCTCACGTCTGGGTTTTCCCCATCTTGAAGGCTGATGCGATCAAGTGTCTTCCCTGCGTCAAACATGGATTTGCTGGTGGCTTCCAGCCAGATTGAAGGGCCTCTCTTCCCCCCACATCAGAGCACCATTTGTACCCCAGTTAGCAGTTCCACCTGACATTTATCTTTTCTCCCTGATTCCTGGTGCGCTTCCTGGTGCTTTTCCCTCGCTCCAGAGCCGAGCAGCCTGTCCCCGGAGCCTCGGCGAGGCAGGTCCTCCCCGGTGGCACCTCCAGCCGGGTGGAACCCCGGGCATCCTCGGGCCGGGGATGCTGGCCCGGCCACGGGCAGGGCCGCAGTGCCCTCTCCTGGCCCTGCCAAGTAAATGGGGAACCGTGCAGCCACCAGTCCCGCTCTGAAGCTGGGGAGGACCAGCTTTTCCCGACTATTATTTTGTGGTCCGTGAAAGAGCAAGGAATGAAAAAAATAAAAAAAATTTAAAAAAAATCGGCGCTTCTCTCCCCAAACAGCTGTGGGAGCAAAGCCCTTTCCTTGGTACCCCTGGGGTCAGCGATGTGCTATGCAGGCACGAGAGAAAGCACTCTCCTTATCAAGCTACCTGAAACACTTCTGCTACCCAGAGAGAGAAAAATAAAAGGCAGGCTCACGGCATCATCGCTGCTTTCTGTTGTGAATAAGACCACCTCCTCCAGGCAAAAGCAGATTTGCTTTAACTGTCCTGAAATGATCATTCCTAGATGCCAGCAGATATGCTGCTCTTTTTTTTCTCCGTGGTCATCAATGAATGATGCAGCCTCACTGTATGCATGTGTTCCTCCACTCCTGCTGCCAATGTTTATTCCTCTCTTGGAGGAAGATAAGCTCTGCAGGTAGCACTTGATTTATGGCATATGGCCTTTGGACAGGCCCTGAAAGCACAAGCTGCAGAAAGATGTTGCAAAATTCCCCACTGCTTTTTTCCTAGCAGCAAGGATTTATACCAGTGCTCCTGGCCAACTGCACCTTCCTGTGCCAGGAAGGTCTCCTGTCTCCACCTGCCACAGCTGCTTTTTTGAGGGTGTTACTGAAGTGCATCAAGAAGGAGGATTTTGCTTTGGAAAGGCAAACGCACTGCAGTGCCGTTCTCCTCTAGCAGGGCTGGGGAGACAGCGAGACCTTGCAGGGATCGGGATGCAGGGATCTTGCAGGGATCAGGATGCTGTAGTCTGAGGCGTGGACCACACACATCCCCACGCGCTGCTGCTGCGGATCTCCGTCACTGCCCGCCCAGGCTCGGAGAAGACCCTGCCGCGGACGTGCCCGCCCGGGCACTCCTCGCCTCTGCAGAGCAGAGCCGTGCTCCGCCAGCACCCACTGGTGGAGGCCGGGAAACATGCACCGCAGGCCGGGTCCACCGGGCTGCCCCGGGCGGGACCCCCCATCCCCGGACCAGATGGCGCTGGCTTTCCCGGCGCGCAACGCAATCAGTCGGCGCTCCCCGCAATTCCCCAGTCCCCCGACACTGCTGGGGGAACTTTTCGGACCCTTTGGAAGCTGCGCGAGCCTCGAGGCAGACAAATGGCATTAGCGTGGGGAAAGCAGGGGCACCACCTGCCTCCCACGCTCTGGGGAGCAGGGCGGGCTGCAGCACGGCCAAGGGCCATGCCTTGGTTGCTCACCTCCCGTCAGAGCCCAGCTCCATCGGAGGGCTCGCAAATCCAGAAGTGACTATGGAGTTGAGGTCGGTGTGTACTGCCCATAGTGATTTACAGTTCGTGTCCTCCCATGACGCAGCACCGGCTTTGCTGCACAGCGGAGCTCAACACACCCCCCTGATGTGCTCTGATGAACACGGGTCAAGGTCATAACAGGCTCCCCTGCTCCCCCACTTAGTCAAGGCGATGGTTTGGTGTTGCTGAGCATCATGCTGCTTTCCCGAGGTGACCTGGGAACGCTTCAGCTCGGTGCTGCTGAGCAGTCTCTGTGCTCCAGGCAGCCCAGAGCCCCAGCACTACAAAAGCAGCTCATTCAAATTAATGCTCCCCGAGTGAGCTCATGTCCCCCACCCCCCGCAGACCTGTGCAGGGGGGAACAGTGGAAATGGGCTATGTCAGGCTCCCAGCAGAAAGGCACGCAGCTGCCCTGCAGCCCTCCCCCCCCTCTGCTCACAGCCCACCTCCCCCCGCTGCTGGATTCAACTCCAGCAAGCAGGGACAAAGGTCCAGAGGGTCGTGCTGCAGTAGGAGCCAAAGCAGCAGAGAACACACCCCTGGGTGCTGACCGTGCAAGTGAAAAAGCCTGTTCCCATGGCTCAAGCGAAGGGCTGAGGTTGCAGAAGTCCCTGTCCCATCTCTGCACCACACTAGGGGGAATCAGAACTCCACATTTCACCCTCGAGCAGCCAAGAGCTCTGAGCTGGCCTAAAACTCTGCCACCCTCATCTCCCTGCAGCTATAGCTGGAGAGGAATAAACAAAGAATACTTTATTGAGGCTGCTGGACCCAGAACAAGCCTTCATCCACATCTGCATAATATCCCCTCACAGGACCCCCCCTGTCACTCAGAGGAGACCAGGACTTGCCTAACCCCAGGACTTGCCTCTAGCACTGGTCTGTTACTTCACCAGAGCTCGGGTTCAAAGCATCCACAGTTGCTTGAGATGAGACAAAGCCATCTCCCTGCTGAGGGGCTGGGTGTGCTTGAAACTGGGCCATGCTGGTAAGAGCTATGGTCATGCTCCCCCCCCATCCATGGGCCTTCAGTGACCTATGACCTAGGTGCAGGCTTGGGACTTAGGCATAATGGGATGACTATTAGTCAAGAACCCAAATAACTGGATCACACACAGATTCTGACGCACAAAGAATCCTTTAGGCCATGGATGCTTAAAAAAAAATCAGTTTATTTCACCTTAAAAATGATAAATAATTTGTTTTTTAAAAAATCACTTCAAGTGTGTTTTTTACTTCGTGTTGCAATATTAAAATACCTTTCCTTTCTCCCTCCTGAAATGATCAATACAAAAATAATGGTGAGCAAATTTTTTTTGTCAAAAATTCCTGTATTTTAGGCAAAAAGGCACATTGTGAAGGCTTTTCATGAGGAGGTACAGGGGTTCACGGTGACCTCAGCAGCCTCTCTCCCCTCCCTGCTTGTTGAACTTGAGTGGAAGAGGACATGGGAAGCAAGCAGCACTCCTGCAGTGCTTGTTGTCTGATGCCCTTCAGGTATATACCAGCGCCAAGGTCAGCTTCAGCATTGTCCCCATTTTACATCTAGGTGAAACCAAGGCACAGCAAAGCAGTACAATCATCTAAGAGCTTCTTGTGAATAGCTGGCAGAGTAGGAGATACAACTGGATGCAGATGTAGAATGTTGTCTTGTTCAAAGCAACAGTGTGAACCCACCTGGGATCATCCTCCCACCTTGCAACCACAGTGTTACGATGGTAGTCACAAGTCTCTAGATGTTTCCTTCTTAGTGGGAGAGTGACAGGCCCAACACAAAAAGTTGGGCCTTCACTAGTCTAAGGAGGGATTAATTAGAGCCCTAATTACCAGCCCTTTAGGGGCGAAAGTCATTGCTGGGTTAGATCCCCTCATTGTATCTTCTAGCCACGGGAAAGATGCAACGGCCAGTAGGACACTAGAAAAAAGCTACGGGCAGGCTCTTGCCTTGGGTAGGCTTCGTACCTTCCTTGTTCAGGGTCCCATAAATCAGCTGGTTTCCCACTGGAAAATGCTGTTGTGTCACTAGGAGGTGGTGAAGTCAGTGAAGGGGGCTTCTTCAGTAGCAGAGATGTTAAGACAAACCAGGTCATCAGGACCATTTCTTTCCCTGCCCTGCCTACTCATCAGGATGCTTGAGGCTGATAACTGATCAGAGCTGCCCCTTTTCACATCTGCTAACTCCAGAGCAGGACAAAACACACTCCTCCACCCCAGAAACCTGTGTCTCCTGCTTCCTCCAGGAAGCTGGATTGCCTGGCAGCTGGCAGGAGAGCATCACCACACAGCGAGCTGAGCCTGCTTATCACAGTATGAGAGCATCAGGTGAGGAAGGAGTCACAGGGGGCCAGAAGGAAAGGCACACACACAGAGCTCTTCTGGTACAAGGCACCACTGTGAACTGTATTCCTTCTTTGGAGCAGCCAGCTCCAGGAGGCCCTTAGCATCATAAATGGTGGCAGGAGGCAGATGAGCTGCCCCTTGAGAAGGTCTGGCCTGGCCCCGCCCCATTAGGTCTCCTCATCCCAGAGACATAGCTGCTTCTGTGGCACATAGTAATCAAAGGTGTAGCCCTTCTGGCAGCTGCGGATGCCACATTTGTACGAAGAAACCTTGCCCCCAGCGTCGCGACTCTTGCAGTACTTCAGCATGCACGGGTACCACTCGATGCTCAGCGAGTAGCTGCAAATGCAGGGCTTCCAGCGGTCTGCACACAGCTTGCAGCGCTGCAGGTCGGGGAGATCGGACGTCTGTGGCAGGACCTCGAACATGGAGCCATCCACTCCTGGGAGAGAAAACAGAGACAGTTGCTTGGGGTGCTGCTGATAGGTGAGGGCAAAGGAAGGAGCCACCAAAGCAAGTGTTGCTCTCTCTGCACATTCTCCAGGACAGTGGAGGAGGATGAGGTTAGACAGGTTAGCGTTGGACACAAGTCTGAATAGGAACCGTGGGAGAAGAAAGGGCTCTGGGGCAAGTAAGCCGAAAGATACGCAAAGCATGTAAAGAACGTATTTCTTCTGGGTGATGGAACAGTTGAAAGGTTACTTTGAAAATACCTGCCTAATTAGGTTCACTAGGAGAGCACCACCAAAAGCTCTCAGATAAGCTAACAGACTAGTGCAATCTGATGTGCAAGTAAGCGACACGCACGCCTTCTCCACTGGAAAGACAGCGAAAGAAGCCGAAACAATCTGTGCTGATCACCAGGAACCTGGCACGAGAGATCACAGCACGCTGCCAACTCTCTGACAGGAGCAGTTCCAGCAAAACCAAAGGAGACTTACCTTTCTCCAGCCAAAATTTGACATCTTCTTCTCGAGTGTAGATTGCTTCTTTGGCCTCTGCACAGACATTGTGGATGTGAGAGCTCAGCTGGGCCCCCTTGCTGAAGTTGACAGCTACATCCATGCTGAGATGCTCCAGGCCCCGCACCTCCTCAGCCTGCCGCACTGTCCTGGGATTTTTCTGCAGAGGATGAAATAATGAAAACTTGAATGCCTAACCCTTGACACCATCCACCTACCTATAGTCCGTATTAAGTCCCCTAGTCTATATTAAGGATATAGACTGGGCCGAACTAAATCATGCCTCCTTCTAGGATATTAGTAGATCAAGATCAATACTAATGATGAACTTAGTTTAATATTGAGTCCTTCAAGCAGGAGGGTGGTCAAAGGCAGGTCTAATAGCTGAAGAATTGGGCAGCTGCCTGGGAAGGGTATCCAGGCAGGACAGCTGTAAGAAACTCCAGATGGACTGGAGGATGGAGCTGGCACTGAAGCCAGCCTCGGGGTGCCTCTTACCTGCCGCAGCTTTGCCATAGACTCGCTGGGGATGATCTCGTTGCGGTGAAGCCGTGTGACGAAGCAGAGCGCTTGGAACTGGCTCTGGCCCCTCTCCAGCTCCCCTAGGATTAAGGCACGGAAGATCTTCACCTCCTGACAAAGCGATAGACAGAGTGAGAGTCACAGATATCTGCCACTAGTAAGGCGAACTGAGAAGTCAGGGTCAAAGTGAAAGGCTCCAGCCAAAAGAACAAAGTCAAAGGTCTCATACTTCTGCTACCCGAGCACAGGGGTGTAGTCCTGGGTTCAATCCCACCCAAAATCCTGCAGTGTAATAACTGGTGTCTGTAACGAAGTAAGGGGTTTCACAATCCCACTGCGGCAAAGATAAATGGCTGCCAGGTCACCCCAAATCCATGGCTTCCTCAAGCAACAGCTGAGGGGGTCTGTCCTTTACCAAGACGGGAGGCAAGCCTCCAAAAAGCCTTGTTTCGTTCAGCTGAACAAGCACCCCTTTGCCATGATCTCTGCGAGTTACTTAGGGTGAGTGGTCCCAACTTTCCTCTGCTACTTTCTCTCACTTGCTTATGAGCAACTGGTTCCTAGGGCATAAATTATTCACTTCTGAATCCAACAGCATGTGGAAGAGAAATGAAAGTCAAACTGTTAGAGCCAGAAGGAACCCATTATCATCAGCTGCAGCTGACCTTCTTTTCTGCCTGGGTCAATAATTTTGGCATTTTATATCGGGAGCTTCTGACATGGATTTTAGCCCATGCCCAAATCCAGCCCACAAACCCACTCCATGAAGACTCACAAAACCTATTCTGGTATAAGTCAGCACTGATTTCTATGCAGGTACGAAACTATCTGGCTTCTAGCTTCAGAGGCATCTATACACTGTTGTAGTCTGCCACCCCCTGTCTTGGTGTCAGACCAAGCTACTACAAGGGCTAAGCAGATGGATCAAAACTGTGCCTCCTTCTCTGTATGAAGAGCAATTACTGCCTTTTGGCACCCACCCGCAGCCATCGCTCTTAACAATGCCCTCCACAGAGAGCTGGACAGATATTGGTGGCTAGGGACCAGCAAGCAGAAGCTATGCCAAGCTGCTAAGATCATCCATCTCCTCCTGGCCTCCTGAGCTACTCCTGTTCCATGGCTCATAAGCTCAGCTTCTTCCAAACCTCATCCTGCGCCAAGAAGAAGGGAGCCTTTCTCTTTTCTACAGTCTAAGCAGTGTGTGCACCGAGTTCTGCAGACTAGCTCATACAGTCCACTATTTATTCCCTGCTTTCTCTTCCACATTCAGAAGAGGAAAGGGTAAGCAATTCAGTGCACATCTGGGCAGCTGAAAGAACAGCTGCAATCTGGGATGCATTTCCATCCCCAGGATAGGAGAAAGGAATCTGCTGGGTGCATTTGTTGACTGAAAACTCACAAGAGCGGGACATGAAGGAAGTTTGGGAAGAGGTACCAAAAATGCTTATGAAATTACCATGGGATCATTATTTTTTGACAGCTTTAACAGGAGAATTCCCCACTGAGACATTGGCACCACCAGAACGACCCACATTCCTATCTACATTTAGTCCAGCTGCCTTCCAGCTGAGCTCTTCTGCTGTGAGCTCCCATACTGTGCAAGGCCCAAGGACGAGTAGACTGGAACTGATAGCTGACCCTGGCATATTCTTCAGCTGTGGAATTAATTTTAATTCACTTTGAACAATCAGCATTCAGGCTGGAAAAAGCAACAAGGGACAGCCATGTTTTGCACTTATGCTGAAAACCTCTACAAGCAGGAGATTAAAAACAGTGCAGTACTTCCCAGGTTGGAGGCAACTTTTATAAAATGAGAACATGCTGAGGAACCAATTACTCCTTCTGATCCGCCTATTTAAAATTAGCCTTCAGACATCCAACTCTTTTAGCTCCTCGTGGCTGATACGTACAAGAGACTCCCAGCTCTCGCTGCTCCCAGCAAACAGCCCCACGCTCCCGACCGATCCCACAGAGCTGCAGGTCCCTCGCTCTGCCTCCAAAGTCCAGGACCCAGCTGCCCCCACAGAGGCCAGGCAGAGATAAGCTCCCTCCCAAGCGGGCTCAGGTCCCAGGGTGCCACTTCCACAGTATACAAAGGGCTCCTGGATTCAGTAACCCTGTTCAGTGACCAATTTGGACAAAGGCTTTAAGTAGTTCACCATTTCCACGTTCCCAGCGCCCAGGAGAGGAAGGACTAAATTTGTGTCATGACAATGCACCAGTGGAGCAAATGAACAGCTTTTGGGCATTGAGACAAGCATCTGCTCCCTGCTCCAACCCACGGCAGACACCAGGAGCACGCTCAGAGCGCACAGGGTTACCAGCCACTGTATTGCCCTCAAAGCACCTTCTTGTACTGCCTCCAGCTCCAGCCTTGCTCCCATCACACCAGCAGGCAAGTGACCCAGGGCTGCAGCTCAGCTAATCTAAACATTTATCTGCCTATCTCGGTGTGCTTACTGATTCATGTAACCCCTGGTAAAGATTCCTGCCAAAATCATCATTGAAAGAGCTCATTGGTAAGGGGCGGAAGGAAGCTGCCTGGACAGGTACATTAAACTGCAAAGCCAGACCTTTATCAGCCATTCCACCAGCCCTGCTGACACTGCTCCCTGCAAGAGCAACTGCCCTGAGCTGCCACCCTCAACACACTGGGCTCAGGTGCCCAAAGAGGGGGTCACTTCTCCTCCCTGCAACCCCAGTGCTTCTGGCCCACATCCCTCTCTCAGCTCTGCCTCACTCGATGGCATCTAAAGGAAGCAACTCTGGTGTGAAAAGGGCTCTGGTGCTGCCTGAACTCCATGTGTCACAGATTTCCAGTACATTTGTTGATACCAAGAGAGGCACACTGGGAAAGACAGGAATGGTCTGGGTTTGCCAGCACTGAAATAGCCAGTGAGCCAATGAACATCTTTACCCCAGCTGTTTTGCTCAAGGAGCTGGCTCCTACTGCACACGTTATTCTGAAGAGAGAAATCCCACCTTTACCTGTCTCCAAGCAAATCCAAACCAACCCTTGCTGTGGATTTCAGAGCAAGGCTAAAACCGTGCTGTACACTGGGCCATTTTCTGCAGGATATGTGTTTCCCAGTGACAACTCTCTCCTGAGCAAGAAGTCAGTCTCTTCCCCAGTCCTGCCTCACTTCTCTGCTTCACAGCCTTCCTTGCTTTTCCCCAGTTCCCCAGCTCTCCCTACCCTGTCTATGCAACCTCAAGTGCAGCAAGAACTGAAGCCTGTCACATCAAAAAATATGGCACACTTCTCACATGGAAAGAGCCACCGAAGTTCTTCCTACTCAGAGAGCCTTTCCCTCCCCAGCCACCTCACCCCTTACCCAGCAGCAGGAGTAGGGTGAACCAGTGCCAAGGTGGGTACCTGGCCAAGGCAGCAAACAGCACCTTTAATTCTGGGTTTCTGCAAAATTTCCCAGCAGGAAACAAGCCCCAGCAGAACACTGCCTTTGCAACGTGGGGACTCTCTGGATGAGCTCATCATGGGGGCGTTGAGAATCCTTGGCCCTGACCCGCACACATGTGGCAGGTACATTTTCAGCTATTGTTTAGGTTTGGATGACAAATGCTTGGTGTAACAGAGAACAACCAGTTCTGCAGCCGTGCTCCAACCGTGGCACTGGAGGTAACTGCAGCCTTGGCATTCACGGCAAGGGCAAAGCAGGAAGGAAATCAGTGCGCTGTGCTCCCAACAGCCTGCACTGCCTACCAAAGGCACTTCCAGCAAAGACTATTCAAACTTCTTCCCTCCTCATACTGTCCTCAACCAGCTCCTCCTCCAGGGACTGTCATCTGGGGTGTGAGAACAATTCAACCTCTGTTCCTAGGGTTTATCCAGTAGAGACTTACAAGCCTGTGTGGTCTAGATCTGAGCCCAGCATCTCAACTTCATGTTGAGTGGAATAAACCAGTTCCCAGAGAAATAAATTATTTCAGTGCCTTACTCGCCACAACCCATTCAGCTTTCCTGCCAAATTTCTCTTCCCCAAGGATATCAGTGCTGCTGTGGGACCCACTTTTGTCTTTGCTGTCGCTTTTCTGCTCAGAGTAGGGGGTACATGCTGCCTGGGGCCCTGGTAACACCAACACTCCTGGGCCCAATTCCATACCCTGTCAGCAGGCTTTGCTGTGGTCAGGGCCCTGCTCGCACTGCCCCAGGGGAACAGCTACAGCTGGCCAGCAAATTGTTGTCCTTGTACAACACAGAGAATGTGTTCTTGCATCCACACTGAGGGTCCCGCCAGCTGAGTTACCCTGACTACATGGGGATTGTATTTTTTAACCCCTCTACTACTGGAAATGGCCAAAATGAAGAAACTTTGGTCCATTGTCTCCTATACTCAGGTATCTATAACAGCAAATTAAGGATGTCCTGAGAAAAGGGGGGAAAAAAGGATATTTTCAGGAGCAACAAGGTTTTACCTTGATTCTTACAAGTGTTGAGCAGCCAAAAAACACAAAGCTCTGAGATGCTTAGGAAAACATCCTCTAGTTAACCATCCTCATGCTCAGCACACACAGCCTGAGTGATGCCTCAAAGTAACTCTCAGAGGCCACTTTTGAAACTGCATCCTACCTAACGAGAGATTTCCCCAAAGCCAGGGAGTGAGCAAAGGGCAGCTCTGGCTCTAAGGCAGGAGTTTCACCCTCCAGCCCAGTGCTCAGCTCCACAGCCATCGTGTGTGGCAGGGCTGCTGCCTACCCACACTGAAGTCATCAGAGAGGGCATTTTTAGGTACCTCCCTAGAGCCCAGGGTAAAAAACCACTGCCACATTTTATCCCACCTGCTCCATCCCTCCTGGGTGCTGAATAACCCTCCTTTAATATTTTTGAGCTCTCTACAGAGAAGAATCTGCTTTCCAAATTAAACAGATATTATCTCTGGACAGATGCTTTCCTCTGTCACCAGGTCATTTAGCACCTAACACAATGGACCCCTGGCACAAGGAAATTCTCAACGCATCACCCCAGAATATCATGTGACATCAGCTTTATTAACGAGGAAACTAAAAGGACTGGCAGTGCAAGTGTTAAAATACCATTACCCATGCTTTCTCCCTTGCGTTCCCAACACAACTTTTGCAGCAATCAAAAGGAAAAAGAAACTTATCTCTATCTTTGTGCTGACTTTGGAATAAACCCACCCACTTTGTTCTCAGGCCACTGCTTAATAACTGGTGAGATGATGCAATTCAAACTAAACACAACATTTAGGGTTGATGTCCCCCCTCACTCTTTTATGCTTGACAGTATGATACAGGAAAGGAAGTGTTTTCATCATACTCTTTCAAACTACAAGAAAATAACCACACTGCCCAGAAAACATCAAGTACTGGTTTAGACTCTCACTAACCAGTTTGTGCTGCACTAGAGAATGAGGAAAAAACCCAAAACTGGTGTGCTCCAGGGACATGAGTCCCTCAGGTTCAGGTCTGGAAAGAAGTCAAGGGTGGAAGGGAAAGGGAAATCCAACTTCTGTGGAAAACCCAGCTACGGCTCAAGTCCCATCCAGCTTCCACCAGTGTCAGAGCAGAGCAATTAACCATGATCTCATTATAAACCCTTTCTTCTCCAGCCCCTGATCTAGCAGCAACTCCTTGCAGCAAAGGAAAAAAAAAAAAGTCTGTCTTCGGACTAACCCCCTACAGTTCAAGCCAGAGAAGTGGAAAAATCATTTGTGCAAAACCCCAGCATCCTGGCCACAGCATGACCACACAGACTAGCTTGTGAAAGCCAGATCAACAACCTCAGCTGCTTTTGCCAAGACTAAGAGCCTCAAGACCTTCTCCCTGGAGAGGAGAAGTTGTGTAATGGTAGAGAGATGAGCACCAGAGCAGAACTGGGAAATGCCTGCGTGCAGCCAGAACAGGTTAGAAGGGGAAGCCTGGCCAGGCAGCTGCCTGCTCACATCATTACTCACTGCACTGCAGATTCATCTTCTCGGTCCTTTAAGTTTTTCTGGCTTTTTTCAGCTATTTTCCAGTAAAGCCGTGAAGCAGAAAGACAGAACTCAACTGTCCTAAACCTGAAGGTTAGGAATGGACTGCTGCAAGTCTGATGCTTGCAAAGTACTCCAGGGATCACATCCTGTGGATTTCCAGCAGGAGCTGAGAGGATGCATGGAGCTAGGGATTTAACATAGTGAAATCAAGATACCTTCAGAGAATTTGTCCCCAGAGGCAGTTCAACTACAATAAGGATGAGACCAAGAGAAGAGCTCACACACCCTCTCTTAGGTTTGTAGATGAGATTTGAGAGCAAGATCCCCTCAAGAAGAGCTGAATCAAGCGAAAAACGGCTTCTGCTAACATCTCAAAGAGGTGGCCTTGACCCTGCACCCTCCAGATGGAAGAGGGCCATCTCAGAGGCCTGGGAGGAGGCGGAGAGGGAAACAATCCCTGGCAAAAGGCTTCTCCAAGGTTCGCGACAGGTTGGGACACAACACCTTCCCATTTCATAGGTTTGAGCTTCCTCCTGCTGCAAACCAAAGTCCACCTGAGCAAACAGTGTAAATGGAGAATTAGAACCATATAACGCTGTCATGCCACCCACACGCCTGCAAACAGCTCTTCCCTGTGCAGTATAAAGTTCCCTGTATCCAGCTAGGGTTGGCATACTCCAAACAATGCCATGCTGGCCCAGGAGCTACCACCTCTGAGAAGCATGGGACCTTGGGCTTCAGCTCAGCAAGTATCACCTCCCTGCAGAGGGGCCACCTCTCATTGACTGGGCTGGGAGAAAAGGCTCTCCTTCCAGGAGGGCTACTGTCAGTACCACAAACAGCTGTCAGTCAAACACATGCCACACCACAAACTCACATGTGTGCTTCCAAAGGCAGCAAGGATCCACTTAAGGAAACACCTGTACTCCACTCACATTATGAGGAGAGGTGTTCTAGAAATACAGCAGAGCATGAACCCCACCACCACACAGACTCTCCGGCCCCAGCCCTGCTCCATGCCCAGTTGCTGCCGAATCTGCCATGCAAAACTATGCTACTCACAACTCAGCAAAGAGAAACGGAGCTGCTAGGGTCAGCCGGCTGTGGGGAAGGCTCTGCCACCCATCCCAGTGGGACCTTTACCACCTATTTTCACCCCGGAGGCAGCCCAGGTTACAGGTGTAACACGACTGTGGCCAGCAGCCTGCCTAAGTGGCTTAGAGCTAAGCGTCTGAGAACTGCTCTGCAGAGACTGCAAACAAAGACCCTAAAAGCGCCCGAGGGAGGAGGGACTTTCCCCTACCGTGCAACAGGACCCTCCATTCCTCAGGGCCAGTTCTGGCTCCTGGACCCTCAGCCGGGGCTTTGCCAGACTCCAAGCCGGTGCCGGGTCCGGAAGGACCTCGTGTACCGCTATCACAGGCGCTCATCCCACAAAAAACACACGCCAGAGTCCTGACCCCATCCTCTCGCTGAGCCCCATCTGCTGACCCGCGGCTTCTGAAGGGACGGAATTCCCACGCCGCAGCCTTTGATCGCCGACGGCTCAGCCGGGAATCACTGTGCGAGAGCGGACCCGCAAAACACGCTAGGGCTTTACCGCACCACTGCCCTCCCCGGGGCTGGGGCACCCGGGAGGGGACAGGCTTTCAGCGCACGCGTCCTCCCCAGGGACAGCCGCGCATCCCTGCGAGCCAGCGCGGACACCCGCCCCGCACCCCGGGATCCCCGCACCCCGGCACCTTCCTGAGCCCGCCGGGGACGCCTCTCCCGCGGGGCGGGCGCAGGCAGCGAGCGCTGCCCGGCTCCGGGAGGCGATGCCGGGGCGGATGCCCGATCCCGGTGCCGGTCCCGGTGCCTACCTGTCTGAAGTCGGCGGTGAGGGTGACGAGGGCACCGTCGGCCGTGCGCAGCTCCAGGCTGATGCAGTCGGAGCGGCTGTCGGCCTGCAGGCTCTCCTCCGTCACCTGCCCGCCGGGCAGCCGCACCCGCACCCGCAGCTCGGCCCGCGCCGCGGGGCCGGGCGCGCCGGGCAGCGGGGCCAGCGCCAGCCACAGCAGGGCGGGCAGCGCCGGCAGCCGGCGCCGCGGGCCGCGCATCCCCCCGCGCCCGCCCGCCCTCCTTCCTTTCCTCCCTCCCGCCGCGGGCTCAGGGCAGGGCCGGCATGGGGCGGGGGGCGCGGAGCAGGGCGGCAGCGAGGGAAAGCGGCCCGCCGCGGTCCCGGTCCCGCTTTCGGTGCCGGTCCCCCTGGGGTGGCTCGGCGCGCCGCCCGCTCGCCCTTTTCATTCAAGCCCTCGGCGGGCTCTTCCCTCGCCCCCCGCCCGTCACTTCCTTCCCCCGGCCCAGGGACCGGCCCCACGGCGGCAGCACATGCGCCGCCCCGCCGTTAAAGGGCCAGCGCCGGGCGAGGGGCCGGGCGGCGAGCGCTGTCCTGAGCAGCACCCCGCTCCCTCCCGCCGGCCGGACTCCGCGGATGGAGAGAGACATCTGCTCCTGCCACCCCCGGGGCTCTACTGCGCTTGTTT
This sequence comes from Megaceryle torquata, assembly GCA_024611175.1. Taxonomy (NCBI): domain Eukaryota; kingdom Metazoa; phylum Chordata; class Aves; order Coraciiformes; family Cerylidae; genus Megaceryle; species Megaceryle torquata. Next base: position 211,426 of record JANIJG010020990.1, read on the forward strand.
GGCGCGGCTGGGGCTTCCTTGCCTTGGGACGCGCGACTGTCTACAGACCGGAGTCGGAAGGGCGCAGGGAGGGCAGCGTTAGCCGCAAACCCCAGCTCTCCTTCCTGCACAAATACGCACGGTGCTCTACACACGTGGTGCTTGCGAATCAAACGACAGTTTGACGACTAGGTGACCTTTACAGGTCTGTTCCAGCTCTAACGGTTGTGTGATTCACACGATTGCTCAGGCTCTCACAGTGTCCTGTTGCAGACCTGTCCCTGAGGCTGGCTGGATGTATTCCCGCTTCTGAGGATGTAATGCAGGACACTTCAGATTTTCTTTCACAGGCATGTGGACCCGAGTCACTTTAGACTCTGCAGCTCACAATCAGAAGGCTCCAAAATCTGCCCTTCACCCACCCGGTTCTGCAATCACTTCCAGATGCTTGTGAAGGGCCCCTTTGATTTCAAAAGGTCTCTCTGCAAACACAAAGGTCACTGTGGCAGCAGGATCAGGGCCTTAGAGAAAGAGCTTTGCAAGGAGAAGCACAGAAATAAATAGAAACAACCATTTAAAGCCACGCTTCCAGGCAAAGGCATCACGCTTGGCCAAGTAGCGCTTTTTGTGAGACATGAGACAAGTTTTAGCCCTAAGTTTTCATAGCCTCTGTCAAATAAATTGAATTTTCTTGTAATACTTTTCAGGACAACAGCAGGGCTAAAAATACAAGCAGCGGAGAAGAAAAAGTTAAGAGATACAAACAGGAGAAAAGAAATGGCTCAGCTCAGATATAAAAAGGGAGGGAAGGCCCACAAGGTACAAATGTACAGGGAGAAAGTTCCCCATGATAAAAGCTGCAAAGGAGAAGGCCCCACTCACAATGTATTTATTCAGAGGAGATAATCCAAAAAGACAGGAGGACCCCAGCAGGGGCTGGAAGGAAAAGCGCCATGAGGTCAGTGGGCACAAATAACCCTTGGAAGGCTTCCAGTCCAAAGGGCCAAACTCAATTCTCAGCCCACATCTGGACTCCACTTCCCAGTTGCTCTAGGTCCGTCAGCATGCAACTGAGCCCCAGGCACCAGAGCACAGCACAGTCCCCTGTCTGCACTGGAGGATAAAGGGAGATAAGGCTGCGCTCCCTGCAGCTCTCCCTGTTTGCAGGAACACACTCTCCCAGCTGTGGGTTTTAGCAGTGCTCACTGTGTACCTGGAGCCTGGGGTGCAAGAGGTAATTCGGGACCATCCTTCACTGCGTTGCCAAGCTAGCAAAGTTTGCTTGGAGTAAGCGGTATCATTTTTCTCCTGGTACCTCCTAGAGCAGAGGAAATCAGAAAGCAGGCTGCCTCAGAGAGCTCTTTCCAAGGCTCAGCACCTTGCCAAGAATGCTGTAGTCCTGCAGATTGCAATTCGAGCAGGGCACAACTGAACCTTGAATGTGACCTGGGAATAGTAGATTTGATCCCAGTCCCAAATCCAACGGATGCACAGACAAGACCAGATTCAAAACACTGGTAGGCGACAGAATTAAACAGCAAGTAGCTCTTTAACGGCAGGTAACAGAAAAGTAACCACAGGAGAGGAAAACTTTGCTGAGATTTGGAGTCTGAAAGTTGACGAGCAAAAGGGACAGATACTGCTGGTCAGGGGACACTTCACCGTATTAGTGCTGGGTAGGGAATTACTGGCCATTAAGGGAAGCCAGAAAAGAGAAAGTACAGCTCAAAGACTGTGGGACGGGTCAGAATAGCCAAACCAATTCTTCAGTGGTGTCAAACAGCCTCTTCTACCTTTGCCATTTGCCAATAGGAGACAGCTCTTCAGGCATGTAATCTCTTTTCTGAACTGGAGGAAAGATGAAATGTGCCTGACAGTTCAATGTTCCCATTACAGGATCGCTTGGTGAGCTGTATTTAGTTTTACTGAATAATAATGTTCTGGGCCAAGACTTTCTGGTATGTGTGCTTGCTGCATTTTTTTTTTTTTTTAATGGGAGGAAACTTCCATTAAAATACCTCAACCGTGATTGAGAATCAGGTTAAGGGAAAAAACCCCAAACTATGCTGTTAAAAGAAAACACTCTCTGCTGTGCTTTGTTGTGAAGTTCCAGCAGGTCATCGCGTGGGAGCAGGGAATTACAATCTGACACGGGATTTGCCTTGGTGCCTTGGATGCATCCTTTGTCATCCCTGGGGAAAACCACTAATATTTAGCCAAGCTACAAATCTTCATTCCCTCTTCCTCACCTCGTACAGAGGCTCTGTGTCACATTGGCACCTTGGAAAACCAGGAAGGGATCAATGCCCACAGAGACCTGGACTCAAAGACGGCCCTTGCTGTAAAAGCTTAGAGCCTTAGTAGGCAAGGTTAAAATAGAGGTAAAGTGCATGAGAAGTTCTGTAGCATCCCACACAAGGCGCTGTGGGTAAACAGCTTACAAGAGCCGTGCCTTCCCTGCATGCAAATTTACCAGGCAAACAAAAATGTTTGCAGCTGCCCTGTCTTCACCACTTACCACCCACTTGTGGTTGCCTTCATGCTTCACCTGCACCATCCTCTCCATTCATCCATTCCAGGAAAATATCTGCTCTGTCCCTTCCTCCTTTCCCCTCGTAGTCCAAAATCATACTGCTACAACTCTCTCTTCTACAGTCTAGGATGCTTCTTGCCCGACCCCCTGAACACAGGAGGGTTTAAGACCAAAGGGAATGAAGGCCCTTTCCCCTTGCTGTTTCACCCCTACGTGAGTAATCAGTCAATACTCTAGAGACCATTAGCATCTGAAGTTTACCCTCCCATGGAGGAGAGTCCAATAATTACTGCTACTTTCTCATCAACTTACAGTAAGGCTCTGTGGACAGTTTTCTCATTATGAACATGAAACCAAGGTATTTAAAACACCACAACAACAGTACCACCAAAACATCAAAGAGTGAGGGTGTTTGTTGTGAATGAGCTGCTTATTCTAAGAAACAATGTTGGTAACTCAGTGGGGAGCTGAGCTGTGCAGGGCTGAGCAGTGGGAAAGAGCAGCTTGCTGAGAAGTGCTCTGTTGCCAGCAACTCCTCTGCATCCCTCACCTCTGGAGGGGCAGGAGACACACCTCCCATCCTCTGTTCAGTCCCTGAATTTCTCATCTTATTTACACTGGTGTTAATATCAACTAAAGTTGCTCTAACCGAGGTCAGAGATTAGACCCAAATGTTCTGCCTGGTGTCTTTTATCTTCCCCCCTCCATTTTCATGCCAAACTCTACTTTTAAAGCTACATGAGAGAATCATCAGTGCTCTTAAAGAATTCAACCAGGGCGACTATTTGGGGATCTGAACAAATAAACCCCAGCTTTTAACTATTGTTCACAGCAGTGCAGAACTAATTGAGCTCTGAGAGAGTTAATTGGATTTTATTTTTAATTTATTTCTTTTTTTTTTTTTAAACTCTCACAGTCCTCCAGCTTGTTGACTGAATCCCAGATGTTAGCAGAGGACCTATGGCTTGATCTGAAGCTCAGAGAAAGAATTGGTGTGGTGGTGTTCAGTAGAGATCTTACTGTTCTAGAAGGGAATCAGGCTGCAAGTCATTTTTCATTAATTAAAAACTATTCACCATCCCTTCTGAGTGTTCCCTGCCCCTCCTGAATGGCCTCCTTTTTTTTTCATCAATTGCATAAAACAGGCTTCTGAATGGTGTTTAAAAACAACTTTACTGTCTCAAAGCAACGCCTAGCATCTTCTATCTCTGACCTGTTTACCACCCTCTTCTCTGTCCTGGGCAATTAGAAGGTTGAGGAGTGCAGCAGCCTGAGTGTAATTAAATGAACAGGCCCCAGTGGCAGAGCACTGGGAGGTTAACTGAGTGCTCAACCTCTGTAGCTGATGCAGACTCTCTTCCAGAGATGCTCATGTCCTGATTAGATGCACATTAATTGAGATACCATGCTCATTTATGCAGAGGCTGGATACAGCTGCAGGGAGGATGACAAAAGCAGAGGAAGGGGGGAGGAGAGAAGCTGGAGTGGTTCTTGTCATGCGCAGGAGGAGTTCTGCCCCTTTTCTTCTGAGTAATTTCATGGGAAGAGACTCAAGAGCATGAGGCTCCTCCTGCTGTGGCCTGTGTGACCTGGTTCACAGCTGAGGTGGAATGGGGAAATGCCACCAAAATAATACCCTTGAAGGCACACCATCAAATACAGGTGAGGATCCCTCTCAGGGGACCAGAGGCCCTAGGAGACAAATCCTGAACCACGGGAGCTGGTGGGGACCAGCCACTAACAGTAGTCAGGAGCTGGGCTGCCCTTCCTTAGAAAAGCCATGAGAGCTGGAAGGATCACGTGGAAAAGTCTGGTCTGTCTGAAGGAGAGACTTCAGAGTTCACACTGATGGTGTAGATTTGGGAGGCTCTCGGAAATGCCGTGAAAGTCTTTCTTGTGGCCAACGTCTGATAACCCCTTGCATGAGTAATAGCTGCTTTTCTGAAGCTGTGGATGACTTCTGCAGAAGATGCCTCTCGGTGTGGGCCAAAATACATCACAGTGCAATAGGAGAGTAGGATGTAGTAGTTTTTTGTGGGTCAGCCCTTCTCTTACACTGAAGATTTGGGCAGGCTTCCCTTTCCATCCAGCTTCTGTCCTCTTCTGGAGGTAGAATGGAAATTGTACCTAAAGAGTCTAATTCACATCCCTTTTGTGTTTAACTGGTGTAAATGGCAGGGCAGGTTTGGTGCCCCTTACTTTCTCCCGCTCCAACCTTTTTCTGTCCCACTCACACAACTTTCCTCCTTCGCTTAACATCTGGATTCAACTACCAAACAACAGGCTTTCTGTAACACATTCCTCGCCTCCCTCACTGCTTCGTGCCTCGTGGGGTTTGTCCTGTCCACAGAAGAAATAAACACAGAGGGGGAGGTCAGAGAGAGACAAAGACAGGGCAGGAGGAAGGCATCAGTAGGTGAAAAACGTTTTTCTTTTCCTTCCCTGAACCCAGCTCTTGGCCTGTTTGACAAGGGCTCCCAGATGCCTCACAAATACAGGGATCCCATTCAAACCCACTGCAAAAGCCTTCTGAAACTGTCCCAGGAGAGCTGGTTTTGCCTGCTTGAGACCTCTGAGTGAGTGCAGCCACCCCTGCCAAACTGAGTGCTGATGGCTGAGGATCTTAATAGAAATAAAGGTCCATCAGCTCAGGTCCTTGGGGGGTTTAGAGATAAAACTGGGTCAGGTCTAGGAGCAGTGGTCCACTTGCCCCATCCTCCTGCCCTCCAACAGAGAGAATCACGTGTTTCTGGGAAAGCAAACAAATAACCTGCTGTGAACATCTGAAATAACAGCCCTCAGGGACATCTACTGCCCCATCTCAATCAGAGGTTGGCTTTAGCCCTGAAGCACGTGGATTTAGATCCCTCCTAGCTGGCTTCTTACACTGATGTGATCCGAGCTGGGCACAAAATACAAAGCCAGGTCCTCTGTGGCTGTTAACTGGAAGAATCAGTTGGGTGGTCTTGGCTGGGGTGTTGAGGGACAGGCTCTTCCACTGGAATTTCATGTCCTGCAAGACCTCAGCTCAAAACAAGGAGTGAGAGGGCATGGCCTCACCCTGGTGCCTGCCCCCCTTGCACAGTTAAGGTCTTGAGGACACCAGCAAGCAGGAAGTGCTGAGGAGGGAGATGCCACTGTTGGGATTACCAGCTCTGAACTTTCCTTAAGGTATTTGAGTATTTTCTTGGGAAAAGGCAAGTGGAGAAGCAAGCACTGTAGCTCTGTCAACACCCAGTCGCTTCACGATTAGGGCACTTGCTTGGACAGGAAAAAATCGGTTTTGAGCTTACGTCACCCAACTGGACACCGATCCTGGAGTCTTGCATCCTGGGAGAGCACAGTCCTGCTCCCTTGTGACGTGCTGGGAGGGTGTGCTCAGCTTCCCTATGATGGTGTGATGTTTAGCATACAGAAAAGAAAGGAATAAAAGTGGTATCTCACAAACTGGACTCCCACGGGGTATTCTGAAGAATCCAGTTAGTAAGGGGATCTCCACTAAACTCCTGATGGTGCTGACTCGGAAGAGGTTAATTTAAATCAGCTCAGTTTATGCTGGAATGATCCCAGTGGAAATTAGGGGAGAAAAAAAAAAACAGGTGGTGAGTTCTTGCTTCATATATCTAATTGGGAAGCTGACCAAAGTCTACATAAAGCAACATCAGTGTTGAGTTAAGCAATATCCTTTAAAACAAAAAGGACGTGAATCTCCTATGCAAGACAAGCCTAGTAGAAGAGATAAATCTAAGTGAAGCCCTCAGATTCTAAAGGGATATAAATCTAATTAAAGTGATATAAATCTAACTGAAGAAATAGACTGTAAATCCAGCCAAAATAATATTCACCTAAGGAAAGTGATGCAAATGCACTAGAAACACCATAAATAAAATCAAAACAATATATAAGATGTAATGGAAGCAATCCGAAACCTAAATCAAGTGATATAAATACAACAGAATGATATAAAACTAATTAAAGTGATTTATAAGATGGACATTTCTAAAAGAATCATAGCCCACAGAAGACGAGAATAGCTGAAGAGAGGGACCAGGATGGGTCTGTGAGCAATAAAACCACCTGCAGCTACAAAGAACAAACCCAGGTTAATTAGGTGCTGTGCTCCAGGGCAATCTCCAGTTGCAGTGGCAGGGACGAGCTGCTGGGTGGTTTGGGGCTTCCCCTCTCCCCTGACCTCCAGAAGGTTCTGGCTCCCCTGCAGACAAGGGGACAAGAGCAGAGGCAGCCAGCACAAATCCTGCCTGAAATTTCTTCCCCAGGGAGGCTCATTTCCATTTCGAACTTTCCAGTATACAGTGAAGCAACAAAAAGAAAAAGAAGTATTTGGGAATTTTTTCCACTTCAGTTATGAGCAATGAACCCCTCCTTCCCCCTTCCCCTCCCATGTTTGAAGGCTTAACTGTCCCAAATCTTCTGTGCTTGCAAAGAGACGCAGCAGTTAATATTTTTCTCTTCAACTGGAAAAAATCTCTTTGGTAGTTTCCATTTTCATCCTCTTTCACAGAGAGTAAATGCCTAAGGATCTTTTTGGTTTTGCTTAAGTGATTTAATGATTGACCTATTATGACCAGAATACAAATAATTCCTAAAGCTGTTGCCTGTCTTTGGGAAAAAAACAAAAAAAAGGCGCAATTTCAGAAAATAGTCAGATCTGCTCAAAATTCTGTCCTCCTTTAGCCAAGAGAAAGCTCTTTATTTTCATTCTGAATAATAAAACATCCTCGGTTCAGCTTTTATAACTGAGCTTTTCCCTTCCAATCTTATTCCAAAGCAAAATGCCATATGTTTTATACTTAACAATTTCAAAATTTTCTCATGCTTAAAACTCATCTGGCTCTTTCAGCATCTACAGTGGTCTGATTGTCATTTTTCCAGAGTAAAGGAAAATATCTATTTTGTGGTAACTTACTGAAAAGCAGCAAACGCCTCCCAAAACCCCCAACCCCAACAATTTAGGTTAGAAATCAGCCTGAAGGAAAATGCAATTTTTTTTTTTTTTTCTGGCAGATTTAGCTGGAAATGTTTCCTATGCTTTTCTAGAACGTTTAAGTAAAATTAGCCAGTCTGTGGGACTGATGGGCCCACGGAATCAAAGAGCTTTAAAAAAACTCAAACAACAACAGGTTAACCAAAACCTCTGCGCGCTTCATCTCTGGGCAGATGCAGGGTGTTCTGTGACACCTAATCTTATGTCATGTTAAAGGTCATCAGAAATAGTTTGGAAAGCTAAGTTCTAGTCTAGTCTGGTCTAGTCTTGTTCTTCGCTACTTCTGTATATGTAGGGAAGAACTGGTTCAGGTCCAGGTCATAGCCCGAGTTTCACCAACTGATCACAGCTCTTAACTGACGCTTGTTGTAAATCTTTGCTGGGTGATGCCAACAAGCCATCAAACTGCAGATGATGGAAATAAATCACCCCCGTGCCAGTTTCTGCAGTCCATCCTGCAGCTCCCAAACCCCGCTGCTGCTTTGGCTCCAGCTCCCGGGTACCATTATCCCGACACGTGGCTCCTGGAAGCAGTCCACCCTCCCTCGTCTCTATCTTCATAGCTCAAGGTCCTCCTGCCTGATGTCCCCGCAGGCAGCGAGATGGAGGCAGGCCAAGGGACAATCTGTTCCTCATTGAGGTCATCCTGCAGCTTGCTGCTGATGTGGCGTTTGGGGGATGGAACAAAACAATAAAAAGAAAGAAAACAACCCCCCCTTTCTTCCTTGCCTGGCCTCAGTTCCAGTACTGCTGGGGGACTGATAAAGCATGAGAAGCACTAGGCCAGCAAAAGAAACCTAATTCTTCCAGGTAACCCTTTCCACCCCCCCATCCTGCTCCCAGACTGGTGGCTAAAAACCATGGCAACTCACCAGCTGGGCACAGCACCAGGGCATTAGAAGAGTATTTTTTCTATCCCTAGTCAGTCTATCCAAGGTATTTTTCTGCTTTTCTCTCCCCCAGTTATTTCAGTGAAGGGGCTTCCCCCACGCCTGCCCCCAAAGGCCCCCTGTGCAGGGAAGCTCTCCTTCCCTTCGGCCCAGCTGAGTGGCTCTGTCATTTTAATAACCCTGCTCGAAGTGCAGCTGCCAACCTCGGACAGTTTCTCAGATTCTGGTGAAAAATCACAGCTGTCTGAGAGTTTCCTGTTGCTTTGCCTCCCCCCAGTCGTCCCCCCACTAAGGAGGTGGGGAAAGCAGGAATGCAAAAACTGAGAAGCCGCCTTCAGAGCTGGGAAGTTTTTTCTTTCCTCCAGTGCATCAAAGACAAGATGCTTCTGCCTTCCCTTTCTGTCGCATGTGGGAGAAAACAGCAGCATCTTTTGAGAAACTACCTGTTCCCAAATCCCAGAGCTCCTAACCCTACCTCGTGAAAGAACTGGGCTCTGAATTTCAAATTGTCAAAAGTCTGAAGGGGTTTGGCTCAGGCTGTTCCTCTGGAGGTCGGGATGTGTCTTTCAGTCATGCCGTGGTGTAAAACCAGAGCCCTTCCTATTAGACAGGGCTTCATGGAGGCAGGGAAGTGTGAAAGAAAACAGAAAGGGGGCACGAGAACTGGAGTAAGACAAGAGCTACCGCTGGGAAGACTGGGAAGTTCCCTTTGTGTTCCCAAAGCACTGTGGCGTGAAGCTCAGAGCTTGGCTGAGGACAAAACAAGATGGTCCCGCTTGCAGCTGCCCTGCCAACCACTTCCAGGCTGGGCAGCCTGCAAGTCACCGAGAGTGCCAGGCCTGAGAGAATACATCACGCTGTTTGTGGGGCACTGCTGCAAGCAAGTCTTCAGCCCAGAATTAATTGAGCAGCTCTCAGCACTGCAGGAGAAATCACATTATATTCCCTTCACAGCTCCCGGGGCAAGACTGCAAGAGAACAAGAATGCCTGAGTGGGATGGAGCCACAAAAGGGTCAGGGCAGTCTTGTCTATATTAGCGAGACAAGAGATACTTTTTGCTTAAGATAAGAGCCACTAACCACAGCAGGAGGGAGGCAGAGCCTGGCACTTACTGCTCTGCCTGTTTCGAGCAGAGGCAGGAGAGCAGAAGCTCCCGAAGCACACGCTGTACCCTGACAGGGTGCACAGAGGGGCTCCACTCCCTGCAAACACGCTCAGAAAAGGCTTTTTCAACAAGGGGCTGGATTAGTGGGGAAAGCTGTGCCTGTGGTGACGCTAAGGAGGTTTGTAGCACCACTGGCAACAAAGGCTGGGTTGTGTAAAAGAAATCTCCCCTTCCTCCTCAGTGACGCTGCCCCGGGGACCGGCTGGGGTTCTGTCCCAGCCAACTGATGCTGGGGGTTTCCCTGGCCCTGACCAAAAGCTGCTCCCATGGGAAAAGACCAGCCCAGATGTACCAGGAGATGAGGAATGACCCCTGTTCCCCAGGAAAACATCCCACTGGTTTATGATTCACAGTTACAGGAGTGTGGGGGCTAGTATGTGCATGTAGCCTCTTGCGTGCTAATCACAGCTGAGGATGGAGATGGGGGAGGTGGCAAGTGCAAGGGGATGGATTCCCATTCCCTGATATGAAGAGATCCAGACAGCCCGCTGAGTCAGCGCGGGGTCAGCAGGGTGAGGCCAGACACGCTTTGATTCCCCCAGCAACTGGCTTTCAGCTGATGCCTTCCCACCACCCAGCTCGGCCCCTGGCATAAGAGCTAGCTTATCCCTTCACCTCTCTTTCTCGCCGTAACCTTAGCTGAAGCCCTTCCCCACAATCACATGGCAAACATGGCTCTGTTTCAAGGGACAAAGTGCAGGAGTTTCTCATTAACAGAGAATGAAAACTGCCTGCTGTGATCCAGCTGCAATAACTCCGCTGGAGGAGGAAGAAAAAGCTCCGCGGGGGAAGGAGGAGGTAAAAAAAAGGAAATCAAACAAGCACAACTGCCTCACAAAGCCTGAGCCAGGAACTCTAAGCCTTGTGGTGTTGCCCCCGAAGTCCTTTCCCCATGCACCCTGCTGAACCCCCACTGACCCCAGCGTGTCACGCTGCAGAGGCCCTTGTTCTGCTCCCCGAGCCCGTTGGGGGATTCCAGCTGCAATGGCTTTGACTTCAGCGTAACACCAGCAAAACTGCTCTGGATGGACTCACATCATCCGTCTGGGGCTTCCCTGTCTCGCCCAGACACCTGCAGCCCATCCCAGGATGTCAGGAGCGGGAAGAGCACTGCCTTCCCAGGATACTTAGGAGCAGGGAACTGAATGAAAAGGAGTAGCAGGAGGAAGAGAAGTGGTTGCTGCAGTGTTTACATCTTCCCCTGTTCTGCCCCTACAAAGAAGAAACGGAGATTTTATTTCCCCGAGGCAGCTCCCAAAGAATTTACCCGACATTCAAAGGAAAAGGCCTCTTTCTCTTTCCCACCTACAGACTTGGCTGCAGAACCAGCCTCTCGCTCTACAAGGGGAAAAAACCCCATATTGTTACTAAGAGCCCACTACTGCCAAACAGACGGACCCACGTGGGCCAGGGCTGAGAGTAGAAGTGAGACAGGGAGGGAATAAAGTGGCTCTTTATCTGGCTTCTGGGTTGCCCGGGCTAGGGGTGATGCATAGTTAGCATAACTGGGAAGGTCAGGATTCGTAACAGCCTGAAGAGGGGGATCTTCCTTCTGGGGGAACTGGGGGAGGAATAAGGAGGAGTGTCTGATGAGCAAACGGCCATTGACTTGCACGTGACTTTTTCATACTGCAAGGGAAAGGAGGTATTATGGTAGGAAGTGTTATGTGCATCTCCTGGTGACAGCAACCCAGATGAGCTCCTTCAGCAGCAGCAGGTTCCTAAACCTTTAGAGATGATGGAGAGGACATGGCAGAGATGGAGATGGGAACTGAGTGGCTGTGGGAGAGATGAAGTGACAGCACAGAGCAGAAGAGAAAATGCTGAGTTTGGATAAAGCAGAAGCACTGTTATCCTTCCACTGCACTGGCTCAGCACCAGAGAAAGCCAGGGGAATGGTGTTTGTTTGTGATTGTTTATGGTGGAGTGAAACAAGCTGCTTTCCTTTTACCCCCAACACACACATTCACAGTGCTGGCACTTTATGCAGCAAGCTAATCTGCACTGAGAAGGACCTGCCAGCATCTGCTGCAGCTTTCTCAATCCTCCTCTCCCCTCCCCAAGGGAAGTTACAGACAGTAGAATCATCCTTGCATTGTCCTCCCAGCAAATGCCTCTGCTTTTCCTCAGGAAGAAGTGGTGGTGTTGGCCAGGGTGGCACGCCGTTCCCTTCCCAGCTCCTGGTAGAACCTCTTGTTGAGGGTGAAGGGCAGGTTGCAAGAGACAAAGCCCCGATCCTATTGCCATGGAGATGTTAATTCAAGCTGAGTTCAAAGGAAATTTGTTCCAGCTAAAGCTAACAAGCCTGCAGGAAAGCCCTGCTGTCAGTTGAAAGAGGCCAGCCTCTCATAAAAGGGGAAAGAAGGTGGGGTCAGAAAGAGGGGCCCCTGTTCAAAACACAAGCTGCAAATAGACTGCGTCTATCCTCCCCGGACAGGCCACTCTGCTGTGGTCTGTGCTGATGACCATCACACGTGCAGCTCCCAAGCAAAGCTGTCTGCCTCCTGCCACGCTCCAGACAACACTGGAGGCAGGAGGGAGAGGGAACCCTTGACACTGGTGGCAGAGCTCTTGCCTTGCTGCCATACAAGCATGAAACACACCATGTGCTAACCAGCACCTTGCAAGGGACTGCCTGAGGACAGGACAGCGAGGGGCCGGACAGCTCTGGCTTAGCCTGGCACTGGAGTCTTTTAGGTTTTAATGCAGTTTCAGGTTTTAGTGAAAGTGTTACATTTGGTGTAATGATTAATCATGGCCAGTGACACCTGTCGGCTGGTGTGGTACCTTGTCCTCATGTCTGGTGGTTAGGGAATGGTCTGTCTCAGAGCTGAGGGTGAATATTCACAGCTTTGCAGAGCATGGGTGGGACTGACCTGGTCACTGTTTGGCATTGCCAGAGGGCATAAGGGTCCATATAGAGCATCTGGAGAGAAGGCAGCTGTGCTCTCCCGCACAAAACATCCTTAAACTAATCTTGAGGAAGTGGTTGGATGGGGCTTTGGGCAACCTGGTTGAGTGGGAGGTGTCCCTGCCCATGGCAGGAGAGTTGGAACTAGATGATCTTTAAGGTCCCTTACAATCCAAACCAGTCTCTGACTGCGACTCGTGGGGGTGCAAGAAAGGCAGGCACCATAGTCTGGGGTGGACAGAAGAGACAGGAGAGCAAGCAGAGCTGCAAGGTCAATAAACAGCTTTGAAAGAGATGATGAAGCAAGCAGCTGCCAACCCCCTCCCCTGCCCTGCGGGAACACTTTGAACATCTACCCTGCGTCAGAGCAGGAGTGGGCCTGCTTGGTGCAAGATTGGGAGAATTATGAGCAGCCCAGATTAGTATTAGAGACATTAACTGTGGTTAAAAAAAAAAAAAGAAAGAACAAAACCCCCAAACTCAGAGCAGACTCTTCGAAGGGAGCTAGAATATCTCCCCATCTACTCCTCTGGTGCCAAGAGGTGAAGCAGGCGCAGGAGTCAAACGGCTCCCTGCCAGCCAAGGCAGCCAGAGGAAGAGAGGAGGCTTTTATCTGTACCAGGCAGCCCTGGAGAAACTCCTGGCTGGCAAAGAAAGGTCCCGAGGGAGTTCCTTGCAGTCCCTGGCCACTGCAGAACCCCGAGGGGCTTGTAGGAAACTGCTAGCAGCACGTTTCTCCTCCCATTCCCCCATCCCCCTTCTCCTCCTGCCCATCTCCACTGCCTTCTGCTGGGCTCAGAACTACTGCCAGGAGAGTGGCAGGGAGCAGTGAGAAAGCGCTGACAGCCAGTTAGTGCTGCAGGTTTCACATCCCGCTGCTTTAGCAAGACTTGGGCCCTCTCCTACCTCTTCCTTTTTTTTCATCTGCCCCTGCTTACAGGCTGGAGCTTGAGGCTGCAGGAGAACAGGAAAAAAAATTGCTAATGGACAGCAGAGCCATTTCTCAGAAATCAGAGAAAGAATTTTTTTCTCCTTCCTCTTCTAAACTTTTTCTCTCCTCCTCTTATCATGTCTTGCCCCTTTTCCTGCCACCTCTCCCTCTCTTGGACTCCTTTCCTTGCCACCTGGCTCCTCTCCTCCTGTGTCACTGCTGAGAGCACGAGGGGCTCCCTCCCAAAGCAATGTTGACTTTTGGCCTGCTCAGCAACGTGCCTGAGCAAGAGGAGAGAAAGTAAGGAAAAGGGGAAGGACAGACACGGGTTACCAGGAGCTATTAGGGCAGCGAGAACGTGTGTGCAGTGAAGTGGAGGAGGAGACCTGAATATGCTAGGGTTGGAAATAACAGCAGGATACGTGGCATCTCTCTAGCCTCGTTCATCTTTGCACTGTAATCTCAGCGATGGGGTCACAGCATGGCCATGGCCTCACAGCCCCATGGTGGCAGAACCAAGAGGAGAACCCAGAAACTGGACCCTGCTCTGAACTGCCCCTTTGCTGTGCACTTAGGAAACCTCCAGCCACTGCAGGGCATCGCTGCCTCGGGGGAGCCTGACCCCCTTCCCCCTGCCTGCTCACGCTGCCTCGGAGCAGGCGGCCAGGCCACCGCTGGAGAAGCGAGCGGGCAGCCCAGCAACCTCCCCCGTGACTCAGCTGGGAACCTGCCCAAGTAAACCCCAGGGTAAAGCACCTCCGTGGCCACAGTGCCCAGCGCAGGCACACACGTAAGCTGATCAGCAGAGGGACTTCTCAGAAGCCCTGTCTCCTCCTCCAGGAATGGGAAAGGATCTGCTTGAGTAGTAGGAGGAGAAACTGTATCTCACATTCCCTTCCTTGAAACAACCTGAGCTTCATCCTAAAGCAAGCTAGAGAGGTTTCTTGGGTTTATTTTTTTATTTTTTTTCCCCAAATCTATCTACAAGTTGAATTATTTTAGAAAAGTAAATAGTTAGAAAAATAACTAGTCCCTCCTAGGCAATCACAGTTATTAAGTATTGTATTAGGTGCTCTGCTGCTGTGATAATGCTGAGATGATACAGATGGGTGAAAAACCCTGATGAAGGGTCTGTGATTTCCTCTACTTTCCTAGAACCAGAGGAGAGAAGGTATTTCCCTACATTCTCCCCACCAGAAAGCAAGCTCTGAATTTTCTACCAGGAATGTGGCAGTTTCCCTTTGAATACCTTTGCCTTCATTTGCCTCACATTTAGCCCTTTTTCACACGGATGATTAAATCCTTCTGAGGCAATATTTAGTCCTCCCTTAAACTCTACTCCATGCTGATCACAGAGCATCACCGTTTCTTCCTTCCTTCCTTGCTCTTTTTGTTCTGCACCCAAAGAACTTAGGGGTGGCTATTTTAATACCTGCTGCAAGGTTAGGCAGCTTGGCTTTTGATAGCTCTGATTGATTCCTCCACAGTCTGACTTCTAAGCTGCTGCTTTCTCTGCTGATCTGCCCTGTTTCTACATCCCTTGCAGGCATTCTGATTACTGTTAGCATCCTTTTGAGGTGGTTATTTATCTAGCTAGAACCAGAAACCTCCCTTGGAAAGTGTCCCCACCCCCCACCTCTCCAACATTTTGAACTTTGGGTTTTTGACTTAGAAAAATCACAAGCCTCCTCTGAGCTCCTAAGGTCAATTTTAATTCCTGTGGATTTCTCTTAGCCAACAAGGATTTGCTTATTTGAAATCAAGAACCTTATTTGCAGGCTTTGTTTGTCTTTCCATTTCATTCTAATTGAATCAGCAGTTAATCTCTGAATCCAAGGTTACTTTGTCAGTATGGTGCCCTCACCACTTAGCAAACCCCAGTCCCGGGCAATACCTTTCCCCCTGGTTCAGGGAACGCTGGTGAAGAGATTGACCCGCTATCACGTGCCAGAATGTATTCCCTACTAATATTAGCAACACTGATTCTTCATGCTAAATAAGAGACTTTCACTTCCCGAGTAAGAACACATTTTCTCACTCTGTACCAGGTGAATAACTGTGCAGGACTCCCTGTCCATGTCCCAGTCTGACCCTGGAAATGTACAGCACAGTCCCCTCAGAATGCCAGGAACAGCCCATCTTTCTTTCCCACTGATCTTAAGTCTAACAGATTCCTTTTAAGGCGTGTCAAGACTTGAAGGATTCTCGTTATAAAGCCCTTTACTACCACATATACCTTCAGGGAATTGTAATTTCAGCAGATCTTGTCTCAGAGCAAGGTTTCCAGCTAACCTGCTCTTTCTGCACCTCATCAGACAGATGTGTTGCACGGTGCAATACATCCCCTGCCTGGAAAGCAGGGCACACTGCAAATGGAGATGAAATGCAGTTCCCTGAGCTAGGGATGCCCTGAGCCTGGGATTCAGCACAGAACGGACAAGGCTTCACTTTCTCTCTCTCTCCTAATTCCTCAAAAACCAGAGTTTAAACCCAAATGTTTATGCTCAGCTCTTACTTTCTGTTAAATCTTCCTCTCAGTCACCGTAACAGCAACTACCGGATACCTAAGTGCAAAGAGCCAATGGGGACACGGGGCACTAGTACAATAATGCACCAGTACCTCGCTCTAATGTGTGGCGGGGGTTGTGAACTGGGACAGACAGTTGCTTCAGTGTCATGTCATCACTGCAAGAAACAAATCAAAGCAATCAGTACAGAATACCAAAGGTATTTGCTTTTCTCTCTCTTTAATCTGTACTTGTGTTCCTCCCTAAAAATCTTCCCTTTCACCTCCTGCTGTTTCTGCTCCCTTCCTGATCTTTAAAGCATTACTTCAGCTTGCTAAGGTGGGCATCAGGCCAGGCTGCTGAATGATACTGTTTGCTTAGTGTAGCACTGGCTCCTGTCAGGAGGAACCCTGCTGGCTGAACACACCGGTTGTGGCCATATGTGGTGTTATTTACATGGGGAATGGAAGAAAAAATACGTCTTTGTGAAATACAGGCAGAGCGGGAAGGAAATGCTCCCATCTGAGAAAGCCATCCTGGCCCAGCCTGCAAGAGGAGTTAGCAGAGGGCTCACAGAGAGGAACACTGCTCTCAAAGCGAGCTGAGAGGGTCTGCAGCAAAGCCTTGTAATGGGAGAAGAAATTTGACAGGCTTCTGGAATCGCTGCATGGAAGATCTGCTACCAGCTGGGAGATTAATTTAGTTTCTGTTTTTTTCCCCTCTTCTTCCCACCCTCCGTTCTTTCTCTCTTTGAATAGGAGAGCAACACAGCCAAGGGCTCAGCTCCAGCCAGATTTTACAGGCTCAGACAGGGCAGGCTGGGTCACTCAGTGGAGGAGTAAACATCAGGGAAAGCTGAAAGAGCTTTCTTAGGCTGTGCCCGAGCTAAAATGCCGAAGAGCAGCACAGGAAGCACTTGAAATCCCCAACAGGTCCCAGCCTGCCTGCATCCAGCTGCATTACCTGTTGTGCAGCAGGGCTGTCCGAGGGCTGCTCTAAATCCCCCCGCAGCCATTGAAAGCAGAGACAGGCAGGGGCTGAAGCTGGTGAGTTTTCCTGCTGCTTAGCACAGCAGGACTCTGCTCTTTGACTGGTGCCCAGCAGCAGCATTGCCATTTTGTCATCCCCAGTACGACCAGTCTCTTCCCAACGCAGCCCGTGTCAGTACCCTGATGTGCCCGATGCGAGGTGCTCTGCCAGTGTGGAGGTGCCATCTTTCGGATTAAGATGTAAAACCAACTGACAGCCTGGACTATAAAAGTTCCCGTGGCAGCCTCTGCCAACGTTATCTTCCTCCCTCAGCCAAATACCAGGTTAAAAACCGAACAAAGCAGTAGTGATGAGCTGCCAGTATTTTAATGAGCAGTTCCCACAGACACCTTCCTACCTCTGCCTGCAATGAAACTCTGCAGAGCAGGTGCACGCGTGTGTGCCCAGAGAGGGAGCTGTATTTACTTCTTCCTTGTTCAAACAGCAGCAGTTACAGAAATCCTCTCTCGTAGCCATCACTCAAGCAGGGAAGTGGCTTATTTGGCAAGGAAATTGTCATCAAGAGCGGTTTGCTGGAGATGTTTACTCTGTGTTTCTGAGGGTATAATGAGTGTGCTGATAAGATAGCGCAGGAGCTAGCTGACCTGAATGAGGGGGGAATATGCTGATGGGGAAGCTGCAGGCTGTATTCTGCAAGGTGTCTGGGAAACACCCTGCTGGCACCCTATGGGGGCAATGGCATTTACTCTTGAGCATTTATTGCAGGCTGCTTAGGGAGAAGGGCTTTCTTGGAGAGAAAAGCAGGATTGGGAGAGCTGAGATTACCAGGATCAGGTTTTTATCCCCCTAGGAAGGAATCTGGGGTGTTTCCCCTGTTGGGAAGTCATCTGGGGCATTCCAGCAGGGAGGAAGAGGTAATGTCAAACCCCCAAGGAGTCCTGGGTACCTACTGAAAATTAATCCTGAAGGCACTGAGCAGGTCCAGGCATCCATACACCTTACCACCAAAGAGCACCAAGAGCTAATATCCCCCTACCCCTTCTCAGCCCCAGGCACTCACTCCAACTCCTGCCTTGACAGGCAGGTGGAGGGGGACCAGCCTGGCCAGAGTGGGGGGGTTTCCAGCAACCCCCCGTTTTTGTAGGGGCTCTCATCACTCTCATCAGCCATGTGCAGGCCACGGAGGACACCTAGTGGCTGGTGAGCCGTGCCAGGGTCCCCTCACCCCACAGCACCCTGCCTGCTGGGAATGGGCAGGCAGGCTGCTCGAAAGATGCTCAGCCCACCGCTCGCCCAGGTGGGAGCAGCAGGGCCTAGAGCTGCTGGGAGGTCCTCTCTCTCACAGGTCTCCCTCAACTCCCCTCTCCATCTCTAGTGCTCAAACACAAGCCCCAAGCCCAGGGAAATTGTGCGGTCCCACAGCTCGGAGGGGGGAAGGTGGGCTTGGCACCCCTGGCACCCTCCTAGCCCATGTCCTCGCACAAGCAGGCTGCGTGGGAGATGATCTGAACGCCACGTGGTGTGGGCACATGGGTGCAGAAGGTCACTGAGGAGGAATAAGCACCTCCTGTGTACTCCCAAGATGGATTTCCATGTCTTCCCAGTACAGCACAGGGCACAGGGATGGGCAGGATACGGGGAGCTGAGATGGGCCAGAATATGCTAAGAGAGGCTTGCAGAGGTGACATAGGGGAGGGGGGCATTTGAGTGGCCACTTAGGCTGTACCAGATGGCCTAGGGGTCCTCTCCCTCACCACTGGGATGCTCAGAGAACCCTGCTTTAGAAAAGTCACTATAAGTGCTCTGGGAGGGACCTCTCCACTCACTGTTTCATTTTCCTTGCTACATGTGTAGGATGTGAGCACTGAGTCCAGGAAAAGCTGAGCACTAAACCCTGCCAGGTGAGACATGGGAACCTTCCAGTGGGGTCCAACAGACCCTCATCCATCAGGCTCTTCCTGAAAGCCTCTTGCTTTCCCAAATCAGCTGCTCAGTGAGCAGCATGTGCTCTCCCCAGCGAGAGTGAAGGTGTTCTTCATGGTGTCCACATATACATGCTGCCTCTCTCCCCTTCCTGCTGCCACCAGGACAGGGCCTCCAGGACCAGTAGGGGCAAGTAGGTGGAGGTAGCTCCCTGCTGCACCCTTCCCTGTAGCAGCAGAGGTGGCACTGGGTGGCAATGTGTCCCCTTAACATGAGGAACTCACCCTGAAAGGCTGTCCCAGGCAGCCCAGAGGGCAGGATGATTGCTGCCAGGGCATGGGGAGACAGGCAGGGAGTGGAAGGCAAGGGCAAGCGCGCCCTTCCCTGTACCAGAAGAGAGCTGCAGCTCCCCCGGGCCTACAGCTTTCTCACCCAACCTTCCTCCACCCCCCTGGCTTTCCTTCCTGGGTGCCAGCCAGCCCCATGACGCTACGCTAGGCTGTGTTTGGACATGATGAAGCCTCAAACTTAAATGCAATTAACGTAATGAAGACCAGTAGCTAGTGCATGCATGGAGACAGCCGGAGGAGCAGGGACAGCTCCCTAAGTTGCCCAAGCTCCAGGTGTTCCCTGCCCGTGCGCAGCAAGCACCAGCCCTTCTCCACTCCCTGGCACTCCTGTGGCCCTGCCAAGCTGAGGTGCCAGCACATGGCTCAGAGCTGTCTGGGAATCTCCCCCTTTATTTTACCCTCTTTCACAACTATACCACCAACAAGGGAGCCAAATCCTGCCTCTCTGTCAGCAGCTCACTGCTGGAGAAGCAGGCTCTGCCAGGAGGTAGCCAGATGGGGAGGCAGGAATGCATGAGCTTCTGGGCCCTCCGGGTGCTGGGCACTTTCCAAAGCTCACATGCAACTGCAAGAAGAGTTCTCCAACCTGACTGGCCCTCCTGTTCTGCGGGGCCAGCAGGCAGTCAGTGACAGTGCTGGCTGGCACGCGGGGAGTGTGGCAGATACCTGGCCTAAGGCTGTACCCCTTGCTGCTGCTACCAGTGTCCAGTCTGCTACCCTGCACCTTATTATGGGTATTTAACTCACCACATAGAGCTGCTACTACAGTGACTGAGCTGCCACCAAGTCCAGAGGAGAGCTCCACATGCTAGTCACAGAGAAAGCCCTGCCCTGGGGAAGTGGGTGAGAGGATGGGCTGGACAGGCAGGCATCCATGGGCAAGGATGCAGTCAGTGGCCATGTCTGTGCCACCACGTCTGCACCCGTTATCTCCCCTGACTTAGAGTTAGATCCTCCTGTGAGGGTTCCTTGAGCCAGAGAACCCTTCAGAAGTTTGTTTTGCTGAGTGGGGGTGGAGAAGGGACCAGCATTTTCTGCCACCAGGCGATGTAGGAGTGAAGCAGAGCCCCCGGTACAGTTGGCATGAAGACAGAGGCTGGTTACAGGGAAGCTGTGAGGGGGATTCAGGCTGCAGGTGACCCTCTGCACTGTCCAGAGCAGCAAGGATGCATCTGCAGAGAGGCAGGAATTAGGACAGAGAGCTGGGATAGCAGGAAGAGAAAGTCTGAGCTCCTGCTATTTAAGTGGGGCTTGGAAGAAGGTATAAACAGGTGCTGAATGACTGTGAGCTCAGTGTCAGTGACGTGAGAGCTACCATGATCAGCCTGTCCCCAGATATTTTCCAAGGCAAACATCAAACATTTTGCATCAGATACTGCTCTCCTTGGGTGCCAAATTTCACTCCCGTTTGTGCAAGCTAGGGCTGGTGTCCACATGCTCCCGTTGAATTGCAGGTCCCTTCCCAAGCCCCAAACACTGAGCGGCCCCTGACGGGAGCAGATAAGGGAGCTGGGAAGGCAAGCTGTCTCAGGGACTGCTCCTGCCTCCAGCTGAATGCCAACAACCAAAAGGTGGCCTCTGCACTGCTGTCTGGAGAAAAGCAGCCTCGCTGACCTTCCCCGCAGCTTGCTGATGCTGCTGTTTTCACCTGGAGAAGGGGATAACATGACACGGTTGGTTCCCAGGCAGTTGCCACCACCCTAAAACCAGAGGGTGGTATTCGGCTGCAGAGGGATAACGCTGACCAAGGACAAGCAAGTTCAGGCAAGGCATGCAGCACAGTGCTGCTCCTGATGAGTAAGAGTGGTGGATGCTAACCTTCCTCGAGGTCTGGTCCTGACCTTCACCCTGCCTCGGCTGCTGTCAAATCACCCTGTATTAGTGGCAGTCAGTAATCCCAAGTTTATTCTCTTATCTGGGTTTTCTATTTCTCTCCCAGAGTTGTTCTTATTTTTATCCCACTTCTCCCTTCTGTTCCCAGTGTTTTCTCTCTTCTTTGTCTCTACCCCTTCACCTCTGCCTCATTTTTCTTCTGCTGTCCTATTTTTTCTTCTGTATTTATAGAGGAAGGGGAGTAAATCAAGAGACATGCACATGCACACACACGCTGGATACTTGTCTTGCTCAGTCACAGAGTGAATAAGCCTCCTTGTTTCAACATGTTTTGCCATTTAACTTCCTAGGGGCTTTTCAGAATGAGAATTCCTCTCAACGGCCGAACACAAGAGCTGAGCTCATAGTCATTTGCTGTGCATGGTGGCCTCATTCCTCAGGCTTCCCCCTCCCTGTCCCGCACTCTCCATTTCCAAGAACCCAACAATGACACAGACTGGAGCCCACCCACCACCTCCCTTAAAGCCTCCCCAGCAGGCAGGGAAGCCCAGCAAGGTCAGGCTGCAGCTCCCCAGGCGCTGATGTGTCTCCTGGCACAACGGAGCAGCAGCCCTCGCACGGGCAAAACCTCCATCGCAGGGCAGAAGCCACGGGCAGCCCAGACCTTGCTCGGGTTGATCCACAGTTGTGGGACTGCGCGGCCCAGCCCTGCTGCCCCGGGTGGGCGATGGCTCCCCACCACCCTAAGCAGCTTCCCTGCAGGGGGGCCTGTCTCAGGAGGCTGAGCCTTCTGCAGAGATCTAACTCGAGACACCGAGGCTCTTGCAAGAGGCAAAGAAAGATGTGAGGGAGACAGCACTTGCTCTTAGCAAGGAAGACACTGACCAGGGCTAAAGCCGAGAGCTTATGGTCACCCCCAACCCTTCACCAGCACCTGGACCGTGAACAAGCACAGCATAATGGGAGGAAGCACCAGCCCCTCCTCGGCCTCACCTACAGTGCTCTCTTGGGGCAGAGGTTGCCCCGTCCTGCTTTCCTTCCCACCATGCTGGGCTGCTCAGTGGTCACACAGGCCTGGATGCCTTGGGAGGGACAGAGCCACAGTTTCTGTCTCCAGGGCAGGCCAGGACAAGGAGTGCTTCTTCATGCCCAGCTCTCTGTGCTACCATTGCTAGAAACAACCACTGCCTGGAGGGAAGCTTGGCTTGATATTGCCAAATGCAGAGGATTTCAGCGTAGTTTTTGTGTTGAGACTTTATTAATAGCTCTCTGTCCTTTTTCTTTCCCTGGTTGTCCTTGTTTATCCTCCTCTTCTTCGTCTATCTCTGTTTCCACTCCATCTGCCTTCTCCAGGCTCGGCACTGAGAGTCACACCCAGTCCCATCAGCATCACTTGCTTTCACTCCCGGACCTCACCAGGGAGCTGAGGCTTTGATCTCACGAAGGCAGAGACTGCACTGAGAGGGAAAAGCTGGGGAACAGCTGCCGACTGGAGAGCGCAGATGCTTGGAGAGGAGGGACAGGCAACCATGGGATTGCAGAGAAGGGGATGACCTTTAGAAATAGACTGAGGAGGAGCAAGTAGTGATGTTCCTTATATCCACCTTTTATCACCCATCACCAAATGCAGCAGAGCTTCTTCCAGCTCCATTAGCACAGAACCTCTGGACAGGAAGCCTGAACATGACATAGACTCAATCAAGTCTCTCCCATCACAAATAAAACTCTTACCACTGGTACCCTCAACCTTTTCCTAGCCTGGGCTCCATCCCACGGCACCCCTCTCCCAGCCTAGGACCCCAGATATAGCTGTATGACAAACTTAATCAGCACAGCTCTTCAGAGGGAGTGAAACTGTCCCTCTGCTCAGGAAGGAAAGGACTGCACCAGAGCTCTGTCCCGGACGTGCCCTAGAAGCCTTTCCCATCTGCTGACACATTGGACCAGTAACCTCAGTGGCTCAGCTACTGGAACTGTATCTCTCAAATCAGTAAAACAAGGTCTAGAGTGAAACAAGCTTTTAAGCAATGGGGCAGGGGCAAAAAGGTCTCTGCTTGGGGATTTCCAGTCTCTGGTTTTGGCTTACTGGAAAACTAATGCTTTTCACCTTTGGCAGGCCTTTATTTCCCGAGGCATAAGATGGAGATGGCATGACCCTGCTCTGCAGGGTTTGATGCAGGGCCTATTTTGCTAGACCTAACAAAGTAATTCCTGCTGCTGGGGATGATAGCAAATTATGCTACAAGTTGTCATTTGCAAGCATCAGAGGAAAGGGAGCACCCTCACAGATGATCCTGGGGGCTGGAGAGCCATGCTAGCACCCATAGCCCAGGACCAAGCCTTTTTCTGGAAGGGGTATGATGTGCTGCAGCTATTCAGATGTCAGTAAATTCAGACCTGTCAGCTGCAAATTAGGGATCGTTTTACTACTTCTACAGCTGCCCACAACATGAGGTTATATGAACTGTCAGTTTTAAATGAATAATGTCTACCTCTTGTAGCACACTTTGCTCACAAAGATGCCAGAGCACTTCAGAAGATTATAAACAGGTTGGAGCAGAACAGAGAACAGAATCACGGTCTCCCAAGTTTGCATGTGGAACCATCCATGAAATCACATCTGCATGGTTACGAGGCTGACTAGAAAACTGCTGGTGACCATGCTCCCCAGAAGGCAAAAGACAGGCTCCCCAGAGGCCTACAGCAGACGGTAAAAAAAAAAGCTCTAGAGGTCCTTGCCAATCCAGCTAAGGAATCCCAAATCCCAGTCTCCAAATCCCGAATTTGGGGATTGCGATTTAGTGCTGAGGAGACACCTGAGAGCTGCGACCAGCTCCACCCAACTTCCCCATCTCAGGCTGGGCCATCCTCCAGCGCATGAAAAGGAGGTGGAAAAGAAAACAAAAACTGGAAAGCAATGACACAGAAACCAAGTTAATCATCAAAGGAGGTGGGGGGAAATCCTTCCTGGCCTCTATGGGCAACCAGCAGAAGCTTTGAAACACTAGGCTTAATTAATTAATTGAAAACAAGATGAACATGGTGCAACAAGTCTTGGAAGCACATTGAAGGCATGCACTACTGTCCATACAGTTATGCAACGTGTTGATGACTGCAGCAAGGTCATCTTGAATCCAGTTTGGAACCTAGTGCCCAAGACTGTTTCAATGGCCACCTCTGAAGTCTGGTCCCGTGATGCTTAGAAATAGTCTTCTAATTCCTAGTTTATATTTTTGAATGAACAAATTTACCCTGTTTGATCTTAACACTAGCACTATTCCCTAATCGATTTGCTTCTTTAGCTGGCATTCCCTTTTCCTGGCCTCCACATGGATTTAATGCTGAGTAGTCATTTTCCCTTTCAGCCTTTTCAAAGTTGAAGACTCAGCACAACCACTAGAAAGGGGTCCTCCCCCAGGCAGCACATATCCTCCAGTTAAATGCCCTTGTCCTGTCACACACCCTCTCACTCCTTCAGTGAATCACCCTCCTTCTGCACGCTCGCTCAGTATCGTTCTTACACAACAGGCATTTACATCCTGCCTGTAACTTGTTCCAGTGATGAAGATTCCCTGTGGTCGAGCTCATAGCCTGCAGGCCTGGTTTAAGCCCTGGGCAGCTTGTGTTTGGCCTGCCACGGTACCCTGGAGGAGCTATTCAGCTGCTGAAGAATCTGAAGCCAGGTCCTGACCATCTTCTCTGAGCTCTCAGTTCAGCACGTCCCCTAACAGGAAAACAAGTCCTCCAAATAACTAGATCCTCCTGGCTCAGTTTTCCTTCCCTTCATCACCTACTCTGAGATACACAGATGATTATCATATGGAGGCGTTGAACCCAAATTGTCACGAATATCTGATCTTAAATTTATGCCATATAAATTGCACCCATCTTGTACCTATCACAGCTCTGGGAGCACCTGTAGATGTACTTTAAGCAGACCTGTAGCATCCTCATTCACTCCCCCTATGCTCTACACCAGGAAGGCTCTACTGATCTGGATGCACTGCTGACTGAATCTGATACATGTGGAAGCAACACGAAGCCTTGAACTCGTTCTGCCTGCTCTGCTATTACACTGGGAGCTGGTTAACACATGGTCATTGCTCAATGGTGTCTACATGCTTGATGGACTGATTTCATGTGCCTTCTTGTAGCAGGAATTGCCTGCATGCATTTCAGCAGAACATTTTCTGGGACGTGGATTTATTTCATATATAGGTGGAAGAAATGAGAAAGGATTGAAAATATGTAGGATGTGAAAGGGAGTGTGGATTAGTGGGTAGAGCACAGAGTAGGCAATTAGCAGACAGGTTCCCCACTCCTAGTTTGGTTGGAGTCGTTGTGAGAACTGGGGCCAGTGAATCATGGGCTGGTTGATCTAATTCTGTGACTCTCCATGACTTCAGCAGTCAGTGGTGTTTGAAACTCTGCTCCAGAGCCTGGCTAAAGGAGTGCCCTGGGGTTGGCTTAACTGTTTTGATTCTATTTGTTTTGAAATAGACCAAATTTTTTCCCATTTTCCTGGGGAAATTCTTTTTTTTAGGTACTTAGCCATGAAGATTTTTGCGCAGCACATTGCACAGTGGAAACACTTTAGTACAAACAATAAACCACCCAAACCTACTGGTGTATATACAATGAACAAAATGAAGTTCAAAACAAGAAAAAAAGCATCATGGAATATTTAAAAAAAATAAATCAAGGATTTAGAGGGGTCACAGTCATGAAAAATAAGAGCATGAGCAAGCAAAAAGACTGAATGATAATTTCAGGAAAAAAAAAAAAGTTCCATTTTAGCTGAAAATTTTCAGTCAGTTCCACACTACGTGCCTCAGTTTCCCTAATTGCTACATGGGCTTAGCAGCCTGGACCTATTTTGCAAAGGTGTTGTCAAGTTTAATTTGTGAACCTTTGAAAAACGCTCCAAGTTTTTCAGATGAAAGGCGCTGCAGATGCCAAACGTGGGTGTATGCTCTGAGTCAGAGGCACAGACATGGGCATATTGTGTGATCAGCTTGACGCAGTGCACTAGATAGGAGACAGTTGTCCTCCAGAGGAAAGGTAGGGGTAGCTGGTGCAAAAATCACAGATGATGCTTACACAAGTGTGAACTCATGCTATAGAAATCAGGAACCACCCTCTGGGAGGTGTAAAGACAAAGCCTGCAATAGAGACATCCAGTCTGTACTTTATTTTGGCTTCTGAAGTGCCTGAAATACGTGTGTGTGCACAAGTCTTCTTTAAATATTCTTGGGAACTGAAGCACAACTTGTCTAACACACCACCCTCTAACTCCAGCAGTCCTCCTGTGTTCCCAGGCAGTGGTGATGAGCACCTCCAGTTTCACTAGATTTCCCAGGAGAAGCCAGAAATAACAAGAGAGAGGTGGGCCTCATCTGCAAACATTTTTTTTTTGGCATGAAGAAGACATGATGAGGTGTGATGAGGTGCAGAGAGATGATGGGGAAAAGAGCAGGCTTGGCTTTCGGGTACAGAGCAAAGCTGCAGTCCCAGGACGCGTGGAAGCAGAGGAGATGGGTTTAGCTCTTGTTGGTCACATGTGGACCTGCCGTGGTTCCACAGGACTTGCCCGAGGCACTAAGGCCAGGTACCTGGGATGCTTACAGAGTGAGCTGAGGTGGAAAGGGGACCAGTGAAAGTGGCATTGTACAGAGGTGACTGGCAGCAACACGGAAAGTTGCCTGCGCACACACGCACACGCGTGCAGCATCCTTTCTTTCTTTCTGCAGACTCGAGGCAGGTTCAGTCCAGACTACTGGCAGACAGATTCTTCCTCAAGAAGTCCACTTTGCACTTGGCTGCCCTAGTCTGTATGTGTGTATATGCACATGAGCTTCCTCCTTCTGGCTGACACAGAGCACTTGAGTTGAGGGTTCTCCAAAATTAAGCAGCAAGGACAGATGCCACCCAAACTATTAAAAAGCCAAACTTAGATCTTTATGAAACATAGTGACTGTTATGAGGGATGGCAACAGCTCATCTGTGTCTGACTGAAGCAACATTAGACGATAGACATTACAATATTTTATATCTCAAGTCTGGCCATACTTGGCCAGTACTGCAACAACTGGAGCAGCTAATGCCATGGCTTGCATCAGGATAGGTCAGGCAAAGCACAGCTGAACCTGACTTACTGGAGGGTGTCAGGTTTTGTATGTGCCTCTGCATGGACAGAAGAATCAATAATAAACCTTCTCCCAAGCCCACCTGCTCCTGAGTCTGCCTAGATTAATTGGATTAAACTCATTTACTCGGGATTTGCATCAGTAAAACCAGGATGAAAAAATTCAGTCCTTAATCTTTTGATGGCCTTACTTACTGCAAAATCCTACCAAAGTGTCAGGAAAACAAGACAAACCAAGGCCACCTTCTTCCGAGCGAGATCTCTTCAGACACATATTTTTTTGTTTCTTACGTATTAATGGTAGCTTGGAAAAAAACCCTCTGCTGAGCCTTTTCTGTACA
The DNA here is from genome assembly GCA_024611175.1 of Megaceryle torquata. NCBI lineage: Eukaryota > Metazoa > Chordata > Aves > Coraciiformes > Cerylidae > Megaceryle > Megaceryle torquata. The sequence goes on from JANIJG010020990.1 coordinate 238,930, forward strand.
CGTGAGAACAGGCGCCTCCACCCTCCAGTATTTTTAATTACTTGGAGATCTATAGGACTGTTGATGTTGTGAAGAAGGAAGGCTCAGCCCAGGAAGCCGGGGGGAAAGAAATATATATATGTCAGCCAATCCCTTTCTTTTATGAAATTCCTTTTTAAAAAATAGCATTGCTCTTTCCTATGCCAGAGAATGGCTTCTGACTCATGACAGACTAGGTCCTATTAATAAAAAAAACTGTCCATTAGAAATTACTGCAAAAGGCGCAGCCTTTCCCAACAACTATTATCCCCCCCAAAATACTGTCTACTGAGTTGTTTCTCATATACAGAGAGCCATAACGACATACAGGCTGTAAGAGATGAATCTGTGAGCCAGGGGTCCCAACTGCATTTCAGTTGAAGAGAAATAAATAAATAATCTTTCCTTCTGCCTCATTTTGCACAGACGAAGCCCTCAGAAACCATATCTGTAAGACAGGCTCTTCCTGGCTATCTCATTCTCCTATCAGATCAAAAGTGTACGCTGTTCCTGTTTGGAGCTGCACCTCTATTTCCATCACACCTAAGAAAGGGCTGCAAAATGCAGACCTGGATTTTACTTCCACTATTTAGGACACTTCCAACTGGGGCTTTGTTACAGATTTCTAAAGAGAAGTTACTACAGGCTAAAAATCACATTCTCCAATGACAACCACCATTGCATTCTGCAAAAATAAAATTAAGCACAAATCTCGGGCACGGTTCACTTACACCCTGAGCGTTACTCTCAGAGCAATCTCACGGAAATTCAGTGCATCATCCATGCTAAACTGATATGATATGAGTGGAAGATCTACCTCCTGCTTCGGAAGTTGATGGAATTCACCAGTGCTTAATAAAGAGCCTCTTTTTTTTTTTTTTTTTTTTTCCCTGAAATCATCTGTGATTCCAGCAAGTTGAACATTTCCTAGGAATATAGCTAGTGGAGAAAGATCTATTTTTGGAACTCTTTCTCAGTTCCTTTTCTTGCAAGAAATATTTTGTCAATCCAGCTGTAAAATGTTTGCTCTCCCAGGTATGTCATAGATATATCCCTTAGTTCAGCGGGCATCTATGGGAAGAGCTACATAAGACAAGCCTGAACCCTTACCTCAGTGAGAACGTGCAATGAAACAGGCAGTGGGGGGTTATTCTACTTGTCACATTGGTGGAGACTGCACGGCCTGGGGGAAAAACAGAACTAGCCAATTTTGACTTCAGGTCAGCTGGGTTCTTCTGATACGTAGTTGAAATGTTTCCAGGTCTAGATGGATGGACCTTGCACAAACCCAGTGTCAGAATCAAAATAAAGATAATAAGGGTCTTTTAAATGCAGTATTATCCTTATGTTTCCCCTCCCTGTCCTCCTGAATACCGCCAGCCCCGGGGGGAACCCAGTTTAAGAATGCTTTCTTCTAGGTGTTCATTTTAATTACAAACATAATTATTTTTCTGCATGTGTATGACCCAGTTAACAAACCCATCTTCAGCACCTCGTGGTCTCTCCGACCCTGCCCACCTCTGCAAGGAGGTAACCTCAGCTCCCGGCAACAACGAGCAAAATTATTTTTGAAACAAGCGGTCGAACTGGTTGTTACATCCTAATGAAAATGATGGGTTTTTTTATTTTAAATTTCTATGTATATAAACAGCCCTTCCTCCCAAACCTGGTTAGACAAGAATGTTCCTGGGTGTGGACTGCCTTGTATAATTAACTGCACAGCTGTAGCTTCAGATCCCTCGTAAGGATTGTTTCTTTCTTTCTCCCTGCGTCTACCCAGCATAATCCAGGCATTCTCCTCCTCCCTGCAGGAGCTCCAGGTGCGTCACTTGGGTAGAAACTTCCCTGCATTCCACCGTCACTCCTTGCTGAGACAACAACTGGGCAGACGTACCCACTTCTTAAGAGGGCTGAGAGACAGGATCAGGGAGGGAAGACTCAGCAGTGAAGCCAACTCGCCTGTTTAGACGATGGAAACGGGCAGTGCCGCGAGGACAAACGGTACTACTGGGAAGCCAGAGGATGTGAAGAGTCCATCTGCCCCCAAAAAAGAAGAAGAAGTGAAGAAGACCACAAGTCCTGGCGGAGGAGAGAAGGAAGCTTTGAAGGGCACTGGTGGTGCTTCATTGGAGACAGGGCAAATCAAGAGCTCCCTTTTCTCTGGGAGTGACTGGAAAAGGCCCATCATTCAGTTCGTGGAGTCATCTGATGAGAAGAGGTCGACCTACTTCAGCATGGATTCGGCAGATTCAAAGAAGATGCAATATGCCAGTGGACAGATAGGAGACATGAGGAGACCACCCCTCTCCTTTGCAGAGAAAGGCGATCTCAGGAAGTCCCTTTTCTCTTTGGATTCCAAAAAGAGCTTTCTGCCTAGTGAAGGGGAAGGGAGGAAGTCACTGTTCTCTGGGGGGCAGATGGGGGACCTGAAGAAATCTTCCCTCCCTCTGGTGGAGACGGGGGACCTGAGAAGATCCACCTTCAACAAGCCTGACAGAGCAGCTGGGTCACGGCCCAGGGTGAAGCTCGAGGATGTTCTGTGTGATTCCTGCATCGATAACAAGCAAAAGGCCGTGAAGTCCTGCTTGGTGTGCCAGGCTTCCTTCTGTGAGCTGCACCTTAAGCCCCATCTGGAGGGTGCAGCTTTCCGGGACCACCAGCTCCTGGATCCCATCAGGGACTTTGAAGCAAGAAAATGCCCTGTGCATGGGAAGACCATGGAGCTGTTCTGTCAGACAGACCAGATGTGCATCTGCTACCTCTGCATGTTCCAAGAGCACAAGAACCACAGCACAGTGACAGTGGAGATCGAGAAAGCGGGAAAAGAGGTAATGCCCTTTTTATTGCACACTCCCATCAGTCCTTCCAACGGACCTCACTGTTACACCACAGCTTTTTCTCTCCAGCCTACAATCTCTCCTAAAATCCTGTCCGCAGTGTCAATCTATGATGCAGGGGTGGTGGCTGGGAAGCATTTAGTGGAGAACTGATGTTGCCTGGGTTCTGCTGCAATGGGACTGGCAGCTCCTAACAGCTGGTTACAGCAGCAGAGTGCTGGTGTTGTGTAGCAGACTGTATTGGGGGGGTGGAGAACCTGGTTTCCACCCCTGGTTACACCATGGACTTTCAGCAGAAGCTGAATCAAAGCCCTGCATGCTAAGTTTTCAAAAAAAGAATGTCTCAAGATTTGACAATGTTTGTGTAGTGTTACCCACAGCTAGAACGGTGGGGCACTGCCCAAGTTCAGGACCTCCAGAATACAGGTAGTCAGATCCGTGGCTGCTCGAGTCCCTAGTGGCTGCTAGGTTACTATTGAAAATTGCCATCTCAGCTACTTAGAGTGAGACTATGGGGTTTTGGTTTTCTTTTCTATTACGGATATAAGAGTGTCAAGCCACACCTATAGGAAGAGTCTTTTGAAGCTTACATGAATAAAAAACCCTGGTGAAAACAAAAAACATTATCATTTTCCCTGACGTGTTACTACAATAGGTTTAGAGGATGCACATCTAAGGAGATGAGGCTGGTATGTGGAACAGTGCTCAGTCTAATGAAAAAGAAAAGTCTTCCACCTTTGTTTGCTTAATGTCTCAAGCTGTTTGCTTTCTGGGTGGATTATTCCATCATCAGCTCTAGTTCAGATCAGGGTCTCACCACATTCAGTGCTCTACATCCCCACACTAAGAGCATGTACTGGCCTAAAGACCTTCTGATCTAAGCAGACAGGAGAGGACAGACTACAGAAAGGAGACCCGTGAAATGATAACGTAAAACATTTTGCCTAGAGTCACACAGCCAGTCCATGGCAGAGACTGGAAGGGCACTAAGATCTGCTAAATCCTACCCTCATGCACAGCCCAAGCCAGCGCTCTGATGCCTGCTCTGATACAGGCAAATATAAGTACCAGCTTCTGGAAATGAACTTCGAAGAACAGTTTAACTCTTTGTGAGGTGCTAGGAAGATTTGCAAGGCTGAAAGAGCATCTTGTCTAGAGCTTATTTCTGTCTTCCTGTGCAAATATATGGTCTTTTCTTGCAACGTCATTTCCAAGTTGCAGCCTTGATGAAAACTATACAAGGCTTCTTCTATGTCTCAGCCAGTCTTTCTTAAAGAGATTCCTGCAGGGCTGCTGTTTGTTTCCTAACTGCTATCCTTGTGGTCTTGATGTCCGCTCTCAACATCGCGTATGCCTGACTCTCATAAAGCTGTGCCTAGAGCCTGTGGGGTTGTCTGGTTCCTCTTAGCCATCTCTACAGAAAGGGGTTAACAGCTGCTCCCCGAGGAACCAAAGCTGGTCAGAGCCTTCTTGCTGTAGTTTGATGGACTTAGAACACCTTGCTTTTAAAGAGGCAACCGTAGCTGGGTAGATAAAACTTGACCTAAGATTTAAATGGTGCTTGATTTCTTTCTCAGAGCCCTTGTGCCACTCTTGCTAGCTCCCTGCTCTCGTTCATGTACTGTCCTGTGCTGTTTCTGCTGCTGCTAAGCCTGAAGGATTTAGGGCTTTATCAATATGAATCATACACATGTGCAAGTTTCTCCTGACAATGAGTTTTGATCGTGTTGTAACTTGAGTGAGTATTCTCTCAGACAAAAACAATTAACAGGATAGTTGTTACTTACAAATGTTTATTCCTAGCCCTGGTTTGTTCACTGTAGGTGGAGACTTAGCAAGAACCACAAAGAGGAACGAACGTTTCCAAGTCCCTTGTGTGCACCACCTATTCTTTTCAAGTCTTGCAAATCAGCTGAGCTGGAATATGACCACAAATTGGAAGAGTGGCAAAGTGTGGCTGGTGCCGCTGGCCTTTGTGGAAAGAAAAAGCAAAAAACCCACAGTGGGTCATCCCCATCCTTGCTCCGTTTTTACTGCTTGGCATCCAAGCAGCTCCAGGGTAGCTTTACTGCCTCCAATTTGCTATATGCCACCAGAGTGGTGACCAGAATACAGCCGTATCCAGACAGACCCTTTCACACAGTGTTAGTTGTGAAGGAACAACTGGTTTACCTGCAAGGATTTCCCCGTCCCTGGCTATAATGTGACTCCAAACCTGGAGAGGATTCCAGCAGAGCTGGGTAGGGATTCTGTGCTGTGATGCACTTCAGCCTGACTGTCAAGCTGGGTGCTCAGCAATTTGGTGGCACAACTGTCACATAATAAGGTGTAATATGCTTGGTTTAGGTATATCTCTTCCTTTGTTATTGCAGAATTAATGCAGGTTACAGTTTCTCTCCTGAGTTTATCTTTGCTGTAAGCCTGTAGGGCAGAGAGGTGCTGTACTTCAGTGTTGGGAAAGCTAGGGGTAGCTTAAGATCCTGCTGTAGAATTAGGTAGCTTTTCTTGCTCCATAATGTAGACAGAGACAGGAGAGCTTGAGAGAAGAGGAATGCAAACAAGCCAGTATACAGACACCTACTGGCTACAGCATTGAGTCAAGCAGTGGAAAGCCCGACCTGTCTGAGAGACAAAGGGAGAACACAGCAGCATCTTCCAGCCTGGGGTGAGAGTCACTCATCCCCCCTTTTCCTGGTGTGCAGCCGAGCAGACGAGTGAAAGGCACAGGGAGTCAGACAGAGACAAGTTGGCAGGGAAAACAGGCATTTTGCCTGAGTTTCCACCCAGTGGTATTTGTGTATTTTACCCAGCAAACCTTTAATACCTTCCCCAGATCCACTTTGAATTAGTTTCCGGCTACTGATTTAAAGAAAAAGTAACACCCCTATCAGAATCAGTACAAGAAACAAGCCAGAAAAAAATCTGCGAGGCTGGGTAATAAGCACACAAAGTTGAAAAGTGAGAGTTGTCAGCAGCAGCTTGTACACTCAAATAAAACCCTCTGGCCAACTTGATTTATCAGCAGAACTAGAGCCCCCCTTTCAGACAGCATCCTTCATTTTGAAAGGGGATCCTTCATTCAAAACCTGTTCTACAGGCCTGTTCTCAAAACGAGACAACTTCACACATGCCTGCCAGTCACAGAGCTGTAAATAACCTGGCATTACTATCCAGCGCCAGCCTTAGTACTCAGCGTGTCAGGTCAGTTCTAGTGGAAAGCACTTTGATTTTTTTCTTTAATTCTTTAAAGAAAAATTCACATTGTGCAGCAGGTTTGAAGAGGCAGCAGAGAACTGCTGTGCAGGAATGGGAGCTGGGTGTTCCTCATTTCAACAAAGTGCCTTTTAAAAGGGGAGACTTCACAGAGCCTGAACTAGGCTTTGAAGTCACCCATCCATAGAGATGGATCCAGAGGGATTTCCATCTGAGCCCTCTTTGTCTGAACAGAGAGCAAAGAAGAACGCAGCAATGTGCCACTGGAAGCATTTTTGGCCTTTCTCACCCATGCAAGCTTAGGGTACGATGTGGCCTTGAGACCTTATCTACACTGGTTGTGGTTGCTCTGCGGACACAGCTTAAAATAGATGCTCTTTCCACAGAGATGGTGCCGCTGCCTGCAGGACATTGTTCCTAGCTGGGAGGCTGGGGAAGCTGCCCTGCTGCAAACTGTGATTTAGAGTAGATGTGCCTGTTTGCCTGCATTCTGCATTAATGCCTCTACAGCGAGGGCAGAACACAGGCAAAATCCACCAGTTCACAAGCATGGAATTCTCTGCAAACCGTGCAAAGCAGAGAGGGTTTCTTTCTGGCCTCAGCTCATGCAGCGACCAGTGGCATTTTTGCAGGATGTTGGTAGAGTTTCCAGAGGCTGTAGCCCACTGACACCTACCTCTGCTCAACAAAGGCTTGGACGGGAAAATGTAATGGCAAAAGCAGCAGAAATAACACCTCGAACCATCTGCTCATTTCTCAGCCGTGTTGTTTCCAATACAGACCCTATACTGGGACAGCTAGTTTAAACACTTCTGCTCCAGCTTCATATTGCATTTGGTTGTTGCTGCCAGGTAATTAGCATAGCTCTCCCAGCCTGGTGACACAGGGCTGTTCCCTGATTCAGGGACTGGGTTCCCAGAGCATTAAGACATGATGATGCTTGTAGTGCTGCCTTGCAAAAATGAGTTGCATCATGATGCAAGACTCAGAATCTCACAACTCTAGGTCCTTTACAGTTGAAGGGCTGGGTTCAGTTGTGGCTGTTTAGGTGTACACTCTGAACTTTCACATAGGCCTCTTGGTTGTCCTAATTAGTTTAGTTTCTAATAGAAGATCCTTTCTTAACTCAAGGACTCTCATGCCAGCATTTCTCAACTTGCCATAGCCAAGCCAATAGACCTAAACCTGCATTTCCTAGATCATCTGTTGTTGTCATTCCTGCGCTGTAGGGACTCCCCCCACAATGGGTGGAGCTGCTACATTATCTTTCAGCGAGTCTCGCCCAGTGGATTTGTTCTGGGTGGTCCATCACATAAGAGGACCCTGGCAGATCTGAGAAATATGAAGCAAGCTAGGGGAGAAGTTTCTTCACAGGGAATGAAGCTGAGAAGTTAACTGTTCCTATACCTGTAACAACCCTACTGTAAATGTAACACAGGATATAAGTGGACAGCTAAAGCAATCTTCCAGCTAGTCCCAGACTGAACAGGGCCTTAAAAACATCATGAAATCACCTCGCTGAACCCCTTACTTTGTAGTCCATCTCCAAATCACCCCTACCAAATCCACCTCCCTGTGCCCACGTCACCAGTTCTTGTACTATTCCATAGTGCCCCTGTATCTCTTTGTAACATTCTTTCTATTGTAAGACTAGTTTAAATGTCTGTACTATCATGAAATGAAACAGCTCACCTCCCTTGCCCTTGCTGGTGTCTGTGTTTGCGTTTCCTTTCGCCCTCAGCGTTTTAACCCATGCCAAACGTTGATGACTGTGGTATTTGCATTCTGGCTATTGCAACTATCTCTGTAATTTCCATTTGCAAATCATAATTCTCACTCTAAATTGTAGTGTGGGTCTGCTCTTAAATAGTTGTTACATCCCATCCCAGAGGCACCCAAACTACCTTTCTGGGTGAAGAGATATTATAACTGCAACAAGCTGTTCAAAGTTAGCTATCACTTTTGAGCAAGCAATAGTTTGCAGACTTCCTTTGAGACCCATCTTAATTGAAAAGTACTAGAAAAGTAGAATATTGTTATTACCACCTTCCAGCCATCACCTGAATTTTTTTCCTATTACCTTTCTTTTCAAGTCCCTTGTGTTTGGGAGTGCCTACATGGCTGTGAAAGCTCTGCTTTTCTCAAAAAATTCCCCCCAGACCTTCTCTGTATGATTTCACTCACATTCTTATCCTAAGAACATCCTGATACTTAGGGATGAGGATGGAAACAAGACCTCCACATTGTTCAGGAGATGTGCTTTTTCCTTTGCTAACAGTTCACCTGGATGTAGCTCTGTGGCTCAAGGAAACAACTTGCATTACAGTGTAATTTCTCACAATGGTTACTGCAGTACAATGGATATCTGGAACTCAAATGCTTCTATCTCATTGCACTTCCATGCTGTGTAAAGATGGTTGCACACCTTTGTGTCTTGATGCAGACGACGTCTCACAGTGCACATGAGAATGGAAAAATGCATGTATTCCTTCGACTCACTGTCTTGAACCTGTGGAAACTATAGGATCAAGATCATGCCTTTACTCTCTTGATCAGCAGTAGAGCAAGTTTTCTTATCTTGAAACCCATACGCTCCCCTAATGATCCCATACTGCAAAACCCTTCCATGTCTGTTCTGAACCCCTGTAGAATATGAGCTTCAGCTCATGATGGCATTCAGTTGACTACTGAAGGCTGTCATGGTGTATGGATAATATTTAGAGGGCTAGTGCTCTGCTATCTCTCAACAAGCAAGGACAATTGCAATGACAATGTGAGGATGCAGCTCTTCTGGCATTTGAGATACCTTTGAGTACATTTGGGGTTTTTGTTCCCATTTTCTTCTGGTTTATAAGGCAATAAAACAACTATCAAATTGTTTTCCCTCTATAAATAGAGATTTTCTGAATTGGAACAGACAGAGTCAATGGCTCTCGGCTGCAGCTGTGCTCGATTCAAGCTCAAGAGGATGTTCAGACACTAGGGTGACTGGCACCAAGACAAGAGCCCCGATAGGCTGACTTCCTTGGTCTGAGCTGTTTGGCAGTTTGTTGCTGGCTCTTCTTCGTATGATGCTGTTTTCTAGTCCTTGAATCAAAATCTGAAAACTTTTAAACTCCCTCCCCAAGAGAAACTATGATCAAAAGAGAAGACCCAAGTTGTCATGTTGCATGGTGTTCTTGGATGGGCAGCAAAGCAGCAGGAACTACATCTTGTGTTTTAACAGCAGGAGACTTCACTGTCTTAGTTGCTGGGGGAGCGGGTTTATCTACCCCTCATCTGCCCCACCTCTAACTGTTGGCCTAAACAGAAATGCTTTTGGGTAATGCCACCGTTTCCCAAAGCATCCTACATGAGCAGCGGGTTTGCAGTAGTTTTCTAACATGTCACAGCTCAGTTGTGGGATACAGGGAATTTCTGCCAACTGTGTAGTTCCTAAACGGCTCTGGGGATGAGTGTGCCATAGCCAGATTGCCTGTAGTTATACTTGTGCTGTGACCAACCTGTACACACAAGAAACACAGAAAGATCTTGAAATGCATAAACAAAGGCTTTGTCATGATCTGTTGGGCAGGGACACGGTGAGTACGGACGACCGAGGGAGGGGTTGCTCGGAGTTAACGGCACAAGGCATCGCTAACCGGCCTGGTCGCGCTGAGGTGTGCACACCAACCAGCACGCTACCCCAGTGCACAGCAGGCTCCAGGTCTGGGAGCTGCCCTGCATGCAGTCGTCTGCTCTGAACTCCTCTGCAAAGCCAGTGCAAAACGAAATGCAAATGAACCCCGATGAAGCTGCTGATCTAAGCCAAGCATGGTTGACTACACCTCCTCCCTCCTCCTTTTGTGTTTACTTTTTCCAAGCATTCCCCAGCTTCATCATAACATGAAAGCTCTCAATTCAGAGCAAATTAATCCACAATCCTGTCTAAACAGAATTCCTGCTGGAGGCATCGTCCTCTTGTTGCAACACTCGTCGAACGTCATTCCGTAATTACATGAAAACTGTTATTGCTGCAGAGGCACACCCTGGGATGGGCCCTTCACTGCATACACAGCTGAATTTTGAAACAGGCCTCTTCCCCCTCCAGCTAATGACTGTAATGTGATTAAAAGAAGCACCATGACAGTAGCCTGGTAGGTGGGTGCTTCTGCTGCTGTCTTTGCTGAGGGAGCTGAATCTCTTGACCCAGCCAGAAGCACTGGGATCTTGTCCAGTGTGAGCACGTGATCTCCATTTCAAGCAGTGCCAGGAACCTGTACCTCCCAGCTATTATTGTTCAGGGCCAAATGCATGAGTGGAAGCACAGTGTCTCTTTGAAGTAGGCCACCCTCAGCCCTGGTTCATGAGACTCCCCTCTTCTCACAGGCTGAGCTTTCACTGCAGAAGGAGCAACTGCAGCTGAAGATCATTGAGGTAGAAGATGAAATGGATAAGTGGCAGAAGGAGAGGGACCGCATCAAGGTGTGTATGGGATACTCTTTTAAGTTCACTTTTTCCCCTGTACTTGGCACTTTCCTGTCTTTTCCACTCTCTCACATCCCTCTCCTCCTTTCCTCTGTTCCTCTGACAGATCCAGCTCTTACTCACTCTATCCCTTACCCAGTCTCTATCTCATCGCTCTCCAAAACTCACTCATGCCAAATCTTGGAAACAACACCTCCTACTGAAGTCATCTTGCAACATACCCCACAGGAGATCAAGAAGAGGCAGCACAGCCTTGTTACAAAATGATCCAAGGCACCTCCCTGCTTTGGGTCCCTTACAGTTCTTCAGTCACCAGTAGCCAGGCTGATTCAGAAACAAAGTCTGCCGCTTTTCTTTCTTGCTAGACCACGCAAAAAAATAAACTGCAGAAGGGCTCTGGACTGCCCAGAGATAAGGCAACAGGAACAGATGCAGTGACACCAGCAAACATTTACAGGAGAATAGCTTATTTCCATACTGATATAGGGCTCCTTTATAATTCTTTCACCGCACTAAGGGTTAGAATACAGTAATGGTGGGGTGTTGTTTTTTGGGTTTTTTTTCCTTTTCATTTATACTCTGAATAGAGCAGTGAAAACACTATTTGGAGACACCCCAGAAAATTTGCATAATATTAATAGGCAAAGCCATTCTTCTTCCTTTTATGTGGTACACGCACATTGGCTTGCCGGTTCTGCTTTTTGTCTGCTTTATTATTATGATTATTACTATTATTACCATTATTACTATTATTATTGGAAATCTGACCTAGAAATTTTAACTCTGAATATAGTTACATCCACAGCCCTTCTGAGGAATATTTCAGAGTGACCTATAGAGATCAGGTTTCTAAAAAGTGTTTCAGCACCTTTCATCCTTTGAAATGGTGGGAATTTAGCCCTCAGATTCTTGAGGAGGCAGCACCATGATTGAGAAGGTTAAGGAGTGTTTTTAAATATCACTTAAGAGTGCAGTTCATTAACTGAAATAAAAGAGACGCTTTTAGAATCAGGAAGACAGCATACCCTTTAGATTGCATGCACACAATTACTGCAAGAACAAGTATTGCTTCTCTTTGCCCAACTTTTCTGGTCCTAAGACTTAAATACCCAAGAGTCTCTATAGTCACAGTCTAAATGCTGAGAATGCTCCAACATATCCCCCTCTGTATCCCTCCAGTAGCAAATGACTCCCTGAGATGTTTAATATTTTATTTTTCCTGCATCTTTCCTGGTGCCTCCTCTCTCCGCCCGTTCCCTCCACAGAACTACACCACCAATGAGAAAGCCACGGTGGACCAGCATTTCAAAGAGCTGATCCGTGACCTGGAGAGGCAGAGGGATGAAGTGAAGGCTGCCCTGGACCAGAGGGAGAAGATTGCATCAGAGAATGTGAAAGAAATAGTAGATGAGCTGGAAGAGAGGGCAAAGCTTCTGCGGGAGGACAAGGAGAACAGGGAGCAGATCCACCAAATCAGTGACTCTGTGCTCTTCCTGCAGGTAACTGAGATCTCATTTTCCCTTCCTTTTTTTTTTTTTTTTCCCCTTGAGGACAGGATTTCTCCCAAAGATAAATCCCAAGTAAGATGTGTTAATCTTCTGCAGTCAAATGCACATGTAGAGCAGGAACAGCCTCTTTGACATTTGAAGCATTCTGTGCTCTGATAAGTGAAGAATGAACTTAGATGTGCCAACAGCTGGGGTTTTTTGGTAGATGGCTACAGCTTGCAGTCAGAACATTCATCTGCATCCTCCACATTCACTGTTCTCCTTTGCACTTCATACTACTTGGAGCCAAACATTAGCCAGTTCCTTAGGATCCAGCCTCCGTCTCCTGTGTTCCTCACTAACCTCTCCTCCCTTCTTTTTGGCAGGAGTTTGGAGCTTTGATGCGGAATTACGTTCCCCCTCCATCTCTCCCAACATACAGTGTGCTGCTTGAAGGGGAGAGCATGAGCCCATCTATGGGACTCCTCAGAGATGACCTCCTAAATGTCTGCATGAGGCACGTGGAGAAGATCTGCAAGGCAGACCTTGGCCGCAACTTCATAGAGAGGAACCACATGGAGAATGGTAGAGTATCTGAGATCTGCCCCTTCCCTCCCTCCCTCCCTTGGCAAAGCCTGGTGCAAAGTAAGCAACGACCTAGGGAAAGTGGGAGAAACGCTGCCTGTAGCTGGATTTCATTCTGAGCTATCCTACAGACCTATGCGGGGATGGAGCCAGTTGAACTGCAAGGGATTGAAAGTCTCTCGTGTGTAGGGGTCCAAAGTAGCCTTGCTTCCCCGAGTGATGCTTTGCATTATGGCTGTGTAGTGTTTAACCGGTTCAGCCGCCTCCCGCGCGGGACTTCAGAGCAACACTTCTCTTTGGGTTCAAGAACAGTGGTCCTTCCCTCCTGCAAGAGGGACACTCTGCCTTGCACCAGGCTCTCCCAAGCCTCTGTAGGTTTAGCGTGACAGTTTCCACATGGAAGACTGCACAGATGTACTACAGGCAACTCAGTGGCTCCCTAGGTTAGCTGAGAAGGCAGCGGCAGAAACACGAATGCAGCCAGCCCCGTACAGCAACTCTGAAATCCTGTCATGAGCCTACTTGTACAGCTCGGTTAGCACATGTGCTGTGCTGCTGTGACATACTGTTTTACAACCGCCCGTTTCAGCCACTGCTTGCCTGGCTGGAACATGAAATAACCTGCAAGCACCTGCCATGGAAAATCTACTAACAGATTTTTCCAAGTAAGAAGGTCTCCATTTTGGTGTCCCCATTAAGCTCCGACTGGAACCCGCGTAACTCTCCCTCATCATACTTCTCTGCACGTTCCACCAGGGAGAGATTTGTTTCCCACCTGCCCTGAGCCAGGTTGTTCAAGGCACATGCAGTGTCAAGTGGACCCCACACTTCAGTGATGTTAAAGGATGGGTGGCCTTTCTTATGTCACTGGAGAGATCACAGTCAATACCACAGCACTGCAAGGAATCCCCCAAGTTTTAGAACCCACTTACTTTCTATGTCTCCCGATCAGTTCTGCTAAAAGGACTTGTCTTGTATCAAGCTCACACAAAAGATTAGGAGGACAGGGCACTAGAACGGGACTCTACAAGAGCGGTTTCCTTTCCCAGCTCTCCCACAGCCTTTGTAACCTTGGGCAAGTTACTTAATCCCATGAAATGACCTCTTGCACTGAGAATAATAGGGATCAGAATTAATAGTCATCTCACCAGGCTACTCTACGGATATAATCTGTTAATAAGTGTGGAACTCTAGACAGATACCAGAACAACAAAAGTCAAGAAGTAACATGAGGACAAATTGAATCCCGCTGTTCAGGAGGGCTTGAAAAGATGCAGGAATGATCTCAGATCAAATTCATACAACACAGGCAGCTGAGGAAAAGATGCACAGATGTCAGAACAACATGGGTTCAATTACTGGCCAACACACTGATGTTTTTCAGAGCCCGGGTTTTGTGAATCAGGCTGTCTGGCATTCACAGTCTAGAGCAATAAGAATGAAGGTGACATGGGACCAGAGTGCATTTAGATCTGTAACAAGAATCATTAATATTCATCAAGTTACAGCTTGCTGCCTTCCTACATTATGGAGAATAAGTCTCTGGCCCCAAGGAGCCTGCACTGAAAACTGCTCATCAATGTTTATCTAGCACCATCGTTCTCCATCAGACATTAATTAGATACTTCTGGTCCAGAGAACCAACCTTTCAGAAAAGTCAGAGATCACATTCAAAGTGCTCAAGATGCATAGCTAGAGTCAGATATTTAAACTCTCCCTACCCTTAAAGTACTACCAGAATTTGAACATTACTCGTCTTCCAACATTTAACACTTGAGCGTGCCCAGTCAGATTCTCAACACTCCACGTGCTAAGGTTTTGTGAGAAATTTGGCTATAACTTAATACAAGGAGATGACAGGTAGCTCAGATCCCAAAATCACTTTTGTACATTTTACTTTCTTCTTTGGTTCACCTGGAGACTTGCAGAATTTCCAGACTCTGGATGGCATGATGCTAAAAGGGCTTTGGATGCCTGTCTGAGAATTAGATGAGTAGCATAAACACACTTTGCGTTCCAGTTACCGTAATTTAGGAGATTATCTTCCATCTGCTGAGCTTCTTTTTGACAGTCCTGAAGGAAATACATTTTACTTGGCCATTCCTACAACCCAACAGGAGCACGCGTATGTTCGGATCTAGTAGCTCTGGATAAAGACTAATTCTTGATCACCCGATCACTTTTAATTGGGGTTCCCTCCATGTTGCTGATGCCGGAGGTCCTCGGTGGTACTTGAAATCCATGGGAATCAAGTGCCAAAATTTTTCTGAGCAGGGCAACAATTAACTACTGCCATAAACCTGGGCACTTTCAGCAACTTTACCAGGGATTTAATGGACACAGCTTGGAGCCTGCCTAATGAAAGCAACAGTGGCATCCACTCAGTTGGGAAATGTTATTTAAGGTGAGTCTCAGAAATTTCAGTGCCCTCCGTTTTTCAAACCACAGTTACACTTTAAAGAGCACTCTGCATCTAGTGACTGCAAGGAAATAACTCCACAACTACATAATGGATTTAATTAACTCAGACTCCCCCTGAGTCACTGCAACGAATTCATTTGCAACCGGCTTGATCTTCTAGTGTAAAAAACTTCCCAGGAAGAAATATTATATTAATGGAATGAAACCTGCTTAATAGCAGACTCCAAAGGGAATCCACTTTTTTTTTTAGTTGTCATAACAGGTACCTACTTAGCAGTGTGCAAGAGGCAAATAATCAGAAAGCATCCAGGGAGTTTAAATAACACAGAGATAGCTTGTTCAGTGACTTAAGAGTCAAAATATGGAACTATTTAAAACATGGGAATCAAATTTGCCCCTTTGCAGAGAACAATAGGTTTATATAACACTCGAGGTCTTAAAATAAAGTATTTTTATGAGCAACTGTACTGATAGAGCATCATGTCCTGTGAATCAGTATAAGAAAACCAAAACCACGCTGCGTAATACCTGGCAAAAGGGTAGGTTTGAGCCACTTCGCATGAAGCCTGAACCAAACACCCTTGTCCAAGAGCCCAGGAAGCTAGAGCTGTTTCCAACTTTAAAAACTGAAGTAACCGACCCATTTTGCCCTCCTGACACTGACTTTCCTGAGCTTTGTGAAACTTCCCGTTCAAGATCTGCTAGTTGAAAGCCACCACCATACACAGGCTAAGCACACAAAAGAAGCCAACCCCAAACCACTGCTTTTGAAGTGGGATACATTTTAGCCACAGCGGTATTTTGGTAGGAAAATACCTCAGCCCTCAAGTCTCCCTATGGATTTTCTGGAGATAGCCTATCTACTGAAAGGCCAAATGCCTCAGCTGTGCTGTGCCTCCGAGGGAACTTTCTCCTTAATCCCAGGCTGAACCTCCTGACAGCTACAGCACTGCTTTACCTGAGAGCCAGAGAGTCCCACAGAGGAATTAAAAAAATAGAGTAACTTGTTTTCAAAGAGCAGAACCATCTTTCCTGCAGCACCTGAGGAAGCAATTCCAGCCTGTTAGCCCCTTCCCCCTCCTCCCATGGCCATTAAACTGCCTCCTCCAGCTCATGCCCTGCTCTGCTTCTCCAGGGGACCACCGGTACATGATGAACAACTACGAGTGGAACCAGCCTGACAACTTGAAGAGATTTTCCATGTTCCTGTCTCCCAAAGGTATGGCACCCTAACGGTGGTTGGGCTTCCTCCAAACACAGCATAGGAAAGGAACTTCATTAATGATTTGTCCCAAAATTTGCTTCCCTCATATTTCCTGTGGTCCCCGGGACAAGAACCACCACCCCTGCATTTGTTTATGCCAAGTCTTCTTTCCAGCCTCCTAAGTTTTGAGAAGAATTTTCTCTCTTCATCCCAAACCAAGCAGCAAAGTTCTCAACTCTCTGGAGGAGAGCTGGAGCGACTAAACTCCTTCAGAGTGTGGTTTGTGAACATAGGGGAGTTTAAACGTGTTGTTAGGTTGAAGGCAGTGTTATTCTCCACCAGAAGCTTATCCCACTGCTCTATCGAGTGTGAAAGCCACACTAGGCTTGCTCTGCATTAGGATTTTACTTTCACCAGAAACCACACTTTCTCCCGACAGGGAAAGGATAGAAGAAACGAGCGATGTGTCCTAAAAAAGCAGGAGTCTGGGTTCCTTTCTGAGCTCTGACGCTGACAACAAAAGCCCTGGTGATTTATTTATGTCCCAATTGTTACATGAATGCTAAAGGATGAGTCTTTGGAGTGAATACTGTTTTCAACACATTCAGTTGTAAAGTGGCAGCTGTCTCTTTCTTAAGTTAGTGTCAGGACCTCCAGAGTCAGAAGCAGAGAGTGCTAAAAGCAAGGCAATGCCTGTAGGAACAGAAGAACAGCAAGGGTAGCACAAAATAACCCAGTTTCCTCTGGTCCCCAGAGAGCAAGGCCCTGCCTGGATTTGCCAGGTGTTTACAGCTGCTGGTCTGCAAAGGCAGCTGGTGGGCAGGGTGGAGGGCTGTGCCAGTGATGAGCGGTGGCACTCCCCCGAAGGCGCATTCCAAGAGGGAAGTCGCCCGCTCTGCCGTTAGGGTTTTGTGGGGATAACCCAGATCCCAACACTGAGCCCTTTGTCTGGATTTCCACTTTGCCTGTCTCCTCTGTAAGCAGCCCACGCCCCGCAACTCGCTGGCAGCCCTGCCTGGTGCCGGGGGGGTGAGGATGCCGTTTGGAGCAGATACCAGGGGCAGAGACAACCTTCCCAGTTTGACACCAGCAAGCCTTTAGCAGGACTGTTTCCTGCAGGGCCCCCAAATAGGGGGCAGCCTCTTCACCAGAGGGGCATTTTGCCAGCGGTGGGTCTGTTTTGCACGGAGCCTGTCTCCAAACACCACCCAGATGGTTATTGCTGCTGTCCTGCCCCAGCTGCTCCAGGGCTTTACAGACCCTGTGTGGTCAGGGAAACACATGTTCTGCTAAGTCCTGATCGTGGGGAGAGACTACAGACTTGGCCCTGCATCCAAAACTGTTTTCAACCTTAAACGGTGGTTGACAGTTAGTTCTAAGATTGCATGAGCTGAACCCATCTCCTCCCAAAACACGGGGGCTCTGGGATCAGGTGGAAGTAAGTCCAACAGGCATTCAAAGAGGTGTGATGGGGGGAACGCAACAGACAATGGTGTTCTGTCAACATCGCTCCCGTGCCTGTCTGGGATGGAGCTGAAACCTGATGTGGCAAGAGGAAGGGAAAAGCTATTTGTGGCAGTGCCATAGCACAGCATAGCCTGGCTGCTCACTGCTCTGGCCACTGGAGACTGAGTTGCTGAGGAGGATGCGTTGCTGAGGAGGTTCAGTTGGTTCAGACCTGGAAGCAGGGACTCCCTGACTCCCATCTGGGATCCAGCATGCCAACCTCCCGAAGCATGTGCCAAGAGACAGGAGGGATCAACAGGGACTGCTAGATACAGAGTTTCTTCTTTAATGCTGTTTACTGGAGCCAGTGAGGACTCTTGCTAAAGGCAACCAGCTACAGAGTAGTGTGAGGGCTGCACAGCAGCTTGCATGTCAGAGGTCCACAGCTTCCTGCAGTGGACTTTTGAATATACAAATACTGGGGGAACGTTTGTTCCACCCACACACTCATGTTTTCCTGAGAGCATAGACACACTGCCTTCCAAAACTACTCATTCTTTGTTGTCTACCAACAAAGTTACTTTGTCCGAAAAAAACTAAGCACCTGATTGCACAGGCAGTCTCTGCTGGGATGGGGATGAAGCAGCACTGGATTCTCCAACTGCATGAGGGCTCAAGCATGACAGAAAGGAACCAGCTGCTGAAACCACACTGGTGGGGATTTGGGGAACAGGATGAATCAGTAGGCAAAACAGGAGGCATGACCCACTTAGCTTGCACGCTGGCTAGCAAAGGATCATCTGATGAATAATGCAATATACCCGTAATCATTTAACTCTCTAGAGCTGCCTGTGCTCTATCCATGTCATGTAGAACTCCAGCACTGCCTTGGACCACTCCTTTTCTAAGGAATTCCATAAAATGGGAGGGAAAAATAAGAGGGGCACCCTTTGCATTGAATAATACACAGAGAATCCTTGAATACCTCATGACAGTTTTGTAACACACCTCTTTTCTCACTAGGTTGGATCACTGCAAATTCTGCTTGAGGCCAAAGCAGCAAGTGCTGCACTGAGGAATGCTACCCAAGTAGTGTTCTGCACTAATTGCAGTGGCCCATACTACAAAACTGCTTGATTTTAGGTTCTTAAACCCTACTTAAATGCAAGGAACCTTCCACTGCTCTTGTCATTAAAGACAGTATCACAGAGCATCTGCCTGCAGGGATGACATAATGAGGCAGAGGGGAGACATAAAAGATTTCAAACACTGTCTAAAAGATAGAGGAACAATCTGCTCAACTGCTCGACACTCCTTTCTGTCCTCTTCCACTGAGCTTACTTCTGCCGAGGCTGCAAACAGTTTGGCCAAAGCCATGAGGAAATTGGAAAGATGATCTCGTGCCTTTGGAAGTCTTTGAATGAAGAGTAGAAGGGACTCAAACATACAGAGGGGAAAAAATAACTGCTTGAAAAGAAACACTGCTTAAATAGAAAAGCAGTCCACAGGATGGCAGCACAACAGCTGCAAGTATCCATCTCTCTTGCTCTTCTGGGTTTCCCAGTGTCTCACAATAGAGGTAGAACAGTACCAGTCTCCATCACAGCCTGCTGGCCTGGTGAAACTCTGGAGCACGTGCCTGTCACAGTGGCTGAGACAATGTGTGCTTGAGCAAGGAATGTCCCTCTGCTTGTGTCTCTCGAGCCCAAAATACAAGCCTCTGCCTGCAGATCTCTTTGCAGAAGACAAACTTGAGCTGGCAATTCCATGCAGCTAAAACCAGCTGGGTGGTAGTGAGCGAGCGTTGTTCTCTAAATGAGAAGTCTGTTCATCATCCCCTAGAACCCAGAGAAAACACACCAGGCTTTCCTCTACTGCCTGGACCCAGATTTCTGGTTTGGGGCTGCTTCCAAATTGGTGGGGACTGTTTCATAGAGCAATGCCAGGCACAGGCCTTTGAGCCAGCTCATCAGGAGCCAACTGCTGAACTGGATGCTCTTGTTTTACAGCCAGTTTCAACCCACGATCATGGGAATTTTCCTCCTTCCAAGCGACTGAGGAAACACTTGGTACGGGTAATTCCGACTTCAGTTTGAAAGGATCTAACCCCCCGTGCCACAGCTTTCTATCTGGCTAACCAATCTTTTCTGCTTCCCCTCTCAGCTGTCCTGTCACCTGTCAATCACTGTCTCACAGAACCATCTCTTAGCTGGGTTATTAGCACCGTCTGCGCACACACAAACTCAGGGTCACCCTGCTCTAGGTGCTATGTATATATAGGAGGGAAAGGCATCTCTGGTCCTCTGTGTTCAGACAGTGAAAACAGGAGATGGAAAAATAGGTGGCAATTTGCAGAAACCCTGAGATATCTTACCCACTGCCATTGACGGGAGTGCCAACATCATCCAAGACAATCTGTGGAGGTTGTGGTAGAACCGGGAGTGGATTCCAAATACCCTCCGCCAGTCTCAGAAGCACAAGGCTGCTCTTCTCCATCACACACACCTTTTCCTTAGCTCACAAGCTCTCCAAGACAGAGCCTGCTTGCTGTTCACTGTCTGTACAGCACCCAGCACAATGGGGAGGGGGTGCTCTGAGCTAGTGCACCAAGAACCAGCAGCAGCGAGTCATGCCTTTTCTTCCCAGATCCCCACCTTCCATTTTCTCGCCTATATTTTCTTACTTTGCTTTGTTCTTGCTCAGAGGGTCCTGCTCTTCCTTTCACTGAGAGGCAGCCTACAAGCATCCACAGCCACTCTACCTGGGGGAGCTCTGGTGACTCAGAGCCACACCTAAGTCATTCCTGCCTTTCATGCCAGGGGCAGGGCTGTCTCCCTCTCATTGTCTCTGCTCTCAGATTCGTTCTGGCAGCCAGGGCCTGACCCTGAGGAGGCCAGGAGGGGAAGCCTTGCTTTAATGTCAATGGGCTTTGAATAAAGCCTCAACTGCTTGGAGGCAAGGGAGCTTCAGCAGTTAAGTTGCCTCGTTGCTCCGGTCTCTGGAGTTGCAGTTTACCTGTGAGGATGCTGCTGCTCTTCAGCCGCACCTGCATTCTGGGTCTTTCAAGAGAAAAGCTCTTTCCTGCCTGCCCGGAGCACTGGGATCTCTTCACAGCACATGCCATGTACACTGGGACCCCGCAACTGACAGCTCTCACCTGCCTTTTCTTACTAAGGGAAAAGGGACAAGGCTGTCAGTTCCCATTTTCCCCCAGGGTAGTTGAAGGTAGTTTTATAGGGTGTGGTTTGAAATGCTCAGGTTTCCCCACTCAACACCATGGAATAACACCACCTCTTCTATCTTCCAGTAGGCAATGGTACTAAGCTGCCTTTTCAGTTCTCCTCGGTGGGACAGAATCCGCCTGGTGACTTCAGCAAACAGTCTGACGGGAGCCTCTTCACTAAGACCGGTACTAGGCATTTAGTGTTCCCCCCCCCCCCCCTTCCTTCTGCCTCTTTTTTTAGGTTATAAGACATTTAATCCTGTTCTTGCTCCCCTAGAGAAGGCCTGGAGCAGTCCTACACCTGACCCATATCTCCTGTCAGATACACGCACATGTTTACACGAGCAACTTACTCTGATGAACCAGGGCAAGAGGAGTTTAGATTAGAGTTAAAAAGGAAGAAAAGGTTATAGCCAGTGAAAAGTTGAAGGGGTTTTAAATTTTGTTTGTAATGGGTACAGATGAGAAATTTAGATGATTTTAGAGGTGTAGGGACCAGGGAGAGAAAGGTTCTAGGAAATTCTGTTCCTAGCCATTTACCCCTCTAGCTTCATCAGCATTTTACAACAGCTATCATCGAGAGAACAGCCACTGAGCACAACCTTGAACAAAAAATACGCTGTAGCTGCCTGTCCTCCTCCATCGGAACTAGATTCCCCCAGTCACTGTCTCCTGATCCTCTTTTCACTACCCACTAGTTCAAGGGCACCAGAGGTGGAATCCAAGAGCATCAGCACCTGCCAAGCAGAGCCGGGTCTGATTAATTTGCGAATGGGAGACGGTGGGGAAAGGCCGTTGCCTGCTAGCGTGGGGCTCATTGTGATTCAGCAGGGCTGGTGTTATTTCTGAATCAGAATGGAGCTGGTGTGGCAGAAGGGGGTTAGGGCTTATCACACTGCCAGAGGTACTGTCATTAATTTGTGACATGAAACCCAGGCCTCGGCTCTTTGCACTAATTAAACAGCCTATAGTGTTCTTTGCAAGAGTCAGGATGCTCAGTTCGGGACTTGGCCTAAATTTAATTGGACTGATTGCATTCCACCTCCCTGCATTCCTCAGACATTTTAATTAGACAGACCTTCTTTACTCCCTTTTCCTAACTGATTGGTGGTGGAATAGGCATCTGTCTGACAGCTCTTGTGTCCCACCCCAGAAATGGCTGCATTTCAATGTTAAGCAATGCAATACTAATGATGTGGCACTTCCAGTCCTGCTACTCATCTTGATGCTCGCAAGGGGAGACGGGGATGGTGGCAGGGACTGATCTGTAACAGGCTGTTTTATGTTGTCACAGCTTATCCTTCAATAGTGAGACATCAGTCTGCAAAGGTGACGCCACAGACATGGAAATCCTCTAAGCAGTCTGTATTGGTAAGAAATATACCCTTGGTGTGAAAGCATGTGCACAGCTTCAGCAAGAGAACTATTTGTTCTAGGGATACCTGAGGCTTCAGAGACTAGGGCTTGGGACCTTTGGAGATGGGAAAGGAAAAGCTCCAAGTCAACAGCTTCTATTATTTTTTTCCTGTGGTTAAATGAATCCACAGAAGGATCCAGATTACACCCCCCCCACCACCACCTCCACAGCTCAGGGTTGTAGGAGTACTCAATGCTACAAAATGACATTCTGAAAAGATTCTGCCCTGGTCTAAAATTTGATCCAGGCTTCTAGAAGCCATACAAATACTATAGCATACATGCTGCTATCTGTAGTACTCTGCAGAGGTATCATAGACTCTTAGTAGCAAGTGCCATCTAGAAAGCACAGATGGTGTAACTTAGAGAAGAAAATAAAAGTATCTTGCCAAACAGATCCTACAGCAGACGGATGCAATACCAAAAGATGACATGAATGCCAGTGAACTGGATGGTCCTTGGTAGACTATATCACGTTCAGAAAATCCAGCCTTGAGTCCCTGAATGTGCTACAGCCAAACACATCTCTTAGGAACAGCAAAGTTTTGCAATATCTTCTCTGTCTTGCATTTGATCACCATCTTCCTAAAAGATCATCTGCTTTATCATGTACGTGCTCGGATGGAGACTCTTCCCAGCAATTTCAGACAGCACTCTATCCTCCCTAATGCTGGTGTTATACTGGTCAGGAAAGTGAAGTCTCTGTTAGCACTGGTGGATGCGAGTAGGGTCTTCTTCGCAATAAACACCCCACTACACAACAGCCAGTGTGCTGTGCTCTGCGAACACAACCCACGCTTTCCTTAATCTCACAGAAAAGCCTGGGTAACTTCTCTCACATTAGGTCACCAGTCTTTTTTTTTCTCCCCTCATTCTCTCTCTCATGCATACACTTGTAGCAGCTATTCTATTTTTATAGCCTATATTCACCAGATAGCCCTGAACTTAACAATTCAACTGATAAATATAAGCATTAAAAAGTCCCAAAATAGAGATACATGCTCTGGACTGCAGTAGCTCTGCAGGTGCTTTTATGGTCTATTGGGCCAATAATCTAGCTTTTAAAATTGTCTTAAATATGTATTTAAGTAATACACATTCTAAAAGCTCTGTAAATATGAATTTTCACAAAGGACTGCACTTTTTAAGGAGCAATGTCTTTTTAGCCTACAGGGAGTTCTTTAAAATGAACCCCCCCTCTTCCACCTCTTAATTATATTGGAAATTAAAGCCATAAAATGAAAAGAATTTCAACAAAAGGGAGCATCGAGCAGCAGGTATTGGGAGTCGGCACTGAGCAGCATGATGGGTTGGGTTTGCTCTGCCCATGTTTCCAGGCTCCTGCCATGCCTGATATTAACTAGTGTGCTGCACAAAGAGGTGCCAGTGTGTTCCTGTGAAGTCTCTCCCGCCTTCTGCAGGTGAGATCTGGGTAGGGGATCAAACCTAAGACAGATCAGACCTTACAAAACCACAGTTGTTCCTGACTGCCTTGGCCACTGCTTCACTGGCGTAAGCACGTTCTCACCCCGACTGGAGATTTTGCCTTCAGCAAGCAACGCAACCAGCTAGCAGGGTCAATAAACTGACTTCTGAGTTTTGCACTCATCCCAAGCCAACACCAGGCTGCCCAACACAACTTTGCCACAGGTTGCTTACTCGTAATGGTGCGGCTAAGAACAGAATTCCAAGGGTAGGTCCTGATCAGAAGAGACAGAATGAGGGACAGCAGTAAACAGAGCCAGAGAGACAGCTAACAGCAATTCCTTTAGGCTCTGCCCTGTCTTTCCACTTAACACTTCTGTCTGCACGAACATTTAGTACTAGCCCTGCAACACGTGGAGGTGCACATAAGCAATAAACCACTGCGTGACAATTGCCATGCAGAGGAGTTTTAGCTTGCCAGCCAGAGAGCACAAATAAATAGCACGCGATTTAGTTGATCACTCACATAACTGTGTGTGGCTCTAAGCGTGAAAACTCCCATGAGTTCTCAGGTCAGTGAGCAATTAAAAGACACTGACAGAAGCATAAAAATAAAGGTGACATTCGTCTTCTCCCAGAAAGCCCTCATCAAATCATGAGTCATAGTCTGAGATTTAATATGATGCACAGACTCATTTAGCTCAGGAATGAGGTCCATGCAAAGCACGTATATAAGTCAAAAAGCAACACCATTTGCATTCGATCACTCCAGCACCTTCAGTAGTGAATTGAGGTGGTGTTGCTCTGCAAGAAGAAAGGCTGAAGGTGTTAAGCTATGTATGGTTGGGCTAGCTAGGAGGGTGAAGTACAGATGGTCAGCAAGAGAAGGTAGGTCAAACTCACATGCCCCAAATTCTCCATTGCAGTCACATTACCGCCCCTTTTACGTCAACAAAGGCAATGGAGCCACTTCCAACGAGGCACCTTGATTCCTGAAGATTTAGGGAAGAGCTGGCAGCACTTGGAGTGAAGACTCAGCTGCGGATTTTCATGGATGTACCTGCTACTATATTAACCTTACTGCTCTAATCTCTGCCAGGGAGAGGGAAGGTGCAGAAGGGAATAGCCTTTACTAGAGGAAACAAGGACTTTTTCCAAATCACCTTGAAAGCTACACAGGCCTTAACAACATAACCCCATCCTCTGCTGTCACCTCCTTATTCCCTCTCTGTCAGTGCCCTTCCCTTTGCTTCTGCAGAGCGAGCTGCTCTGCTTCTCCTGGGAAGCATGCATGCTTGGGTAGCACACCTCTCCCACTGCTGTACCAGCTGCCCCCTTGTCCTGAGCGTGACTGCATGACCATAGCTGTTAAGTCCTGGTGAAGGTCCCAAGCTGGGGGGGCCCAAAGGTCTTCCTGGAATGGAGAGGCCCCAGCCAGCCACTGGGAGCAGTGACAAGCTAATGCTCTTCCCATGCCTCTCTACCCTGTCATCCCACCCTGCCTCAGATGGGGACACAGCTCTCACTGGGGTGATGTTCTAGTGCTGCCACCCCCCTGAGATGCCTGCAGACTCCCCCAGCCCGTGGCAACATGCTTCCTCAGAGCCCTTCATCAGCTCAGCTCTGCTCCTGCTGCCTTCCAAAAAGCCAGCCAACAGGACCTGAAAACCCGAAATCAGAGCTGCTACAGCCCAAGGCCAGCTACTGGTGGAGGGCAGAGAGGTGTTCTATCCCATTAAAGTCCCCCTCCAGCCAGCTTTTCAAATTAAGACATAAAGGGAAAATCCATCCTACTAATATAAGATTGATTAGATGCCACAGGTGTTGGGTGCTTTTTTGTTTTGCAGTGGGATTTTTAATTCCCTAAAACAAAATTGATTTATATATTGTGGTTCAGGTATTTTTTTTTTTCCTGCAACAAGCAATGAGAATTAGCACCATAGCTCAGGATCATTATTTTTTTTTTTAAATTTCTCCCCTGGATAGACATATCATCTCAGCACCCAGTTTGCAAACAAACCAGGGCTAGTTAACCTTTCCACGATCTCACTGAGATTATTTCTCCTTGAAGAAAGATGAGAGGTTAGGTCCACACTATGCAAAAACCTTCCCAGGCCAGACAATGGGAGCAGATGGTCCCACTGCAGGATCAGAGCCCTCAAACGGTGATAAGCAGCTGCAGAACAGAGAACCAAGACCTGACAGCTACTTTTCATGGTTTGCTCTGTTCAAGTGTTTTTTCCAATGCCTTCCCACCACCTTTCCTACCCTGAACTGCTTGCAACACCTTGCTAAGAGAGGTCACACCTATTGCTCCCTGAAAATTACTTTCTTGCTAATCCCCATGCAAAGATACTCACTGCTTTTTACTCTGACACTTCAGAAAAAACTTCTGAGGCTGACAGTTGGTTGCTCCAGAATACTTGAAATGGCACTTATTTTAAAATTATTTTTTGCCTTGATGACCAGAGGGGAAGGGGACAGCATCTTAGAGAAGGGTGTGAAGAAAGGGAAACCGGGATAGAGTTGCTAAGAAATACAGTGAGGGGTTTGAGTACGTGTGTGAAAGGATAAAATGACCCCACCCCTCAGGTCTCACTCTTTGTTTTATCCCCAAGCAGGCATTCTGTAACCACTTGGGTCCCTTATGTTCCAGGAAAAGCTTCCACCTCCTCCTTTCTATTTTCCAAAATGTGGGCATGATCTCTCCTCCTCCTCCTCCAAAACTTGGATATTAAAATCCACCCCCTTCTTTCCTGCCCCAAAGAAACCTGCTGCCATGTCAGGCGGGTTCTGCACTGCCCCTCACCCAGCACAAAAATGACCAGCCTGAGGAAGTGAGTGTCCTCCCACTGTCCCCTCCCCACCAGCTCCTGCCCTGCCCTACCCCACCCCTGCAGCCTCTTTGCTCCCCTTCCTTTCCTTACTTCGAGGGCCTCACTCCAACCTTGCACACACGACTTTTTACACTGGCACAGTCCGGTGACAGGAACAGAACTGCTCCCCAGTAGCCTCCCTTTGCATTAGCCTGGGAGGACACCAGCCCTCCCCCTCTTGCCCTGCTGGGCTCCCCTGCAACCTTTTGCCTCGCTGGAGGAGTGTGGGATGGGGCACAGCTCCTGCCCCGCTGCACCTCGCCGTCCCGGGGAACTAGCAGCGTGGCTTCGAGGTGTACTGTGCATGAACTGTTTTTATCGTGTTTGTCTTGATCAGCAAAGCAAGAAGAATTCCACCTCCTCAGACAGGACACGGCTGCGCTGATGTAATTGAGGCCCTTCACGTGTGCAACATACTGCAGAAATAAAGGAGAAAGCTCCATGTCTGACCAAAAACCCTGGGGATGAGGTGTCTCTCTATCTTTGGTCTTTGCAGGCTTGCCTCAGTGAGGTTAAGTCGCTTCAAAATATTCTAGATATAAGCAAAGGGTTTGGGGAACCCATTTTCCCAGCTTCTAGAGGCTTTGTTTTCACTGGTTTCTAGAAATTTTCAGTCGCAGTCATTTCAGTCGGGGAACATTCCCTTGAAGGTCAAAGCCAGACTGATAGACACACTTGTATTATACTACCTTGAGACTACCCTGCAGATTTGCCCGACTAGATTTAGTGCCCAACCACCAGCACTACGCCAGTCCTTCCCTGCAAGGGCATTGCTAGAAACCCTTTAGCCTGTGGTGGTTTGTGATGTCAGTGCCTCTCCCCTTCCAGAGTTAAGCCTCACCCATTCCCACTGGAGGAAAGCACTTGCTCATGTATGCACAGCTCAAAATCAGCCTGGAAAAGACCGGGCTGCGAGGAGATTGGCTGAGCTAAGGCACTATTTTGTGCCAGCCTGGACCCAAGTCTCCCAACAGGTTGATTCTGGGCACCATTAGGACCATCCACCCACTTTATTAACCCTTCTGAAGATACAGACTTCTGGTTCTACATGGCTCAAATTTCTTGCCTCTGTCATGGCTTCTCTTGTCTCTGAGGGAGAAAATAAATCCCTCATAGGCTACTAAGGATGTAGATTCAAGGCTAGATGGGCATAGGGGCAGCCCTGAGAGCCGCTGAGGAGAGCTATGGCACATGTGAATCGGTGGGCAGAACAGCAGCAGGCAAGCTTTATTCCCTTACCCTGGCTACACTACAGCAGGGAGCCTTCCAGAGGATGCCTGGCATATTTCTTCTCGCAGGTACTGGATATCAGCCTTTTTTCCTCAGACAATGCTGGCAGTCATTCCTGAAGAGCGAGGATACTACTAATTCACCCGAGAAGCCAGTAAATCCTCCTTGTTTACCCCACACGGGAGTTACCAGAGAACAGAGCTCAGCTCTTTCCCATCAATTCCACTCACTGCCTCCATTACTGTTATTACTGTGATTAAAAAGCAATCAAAGAGAAATCTTCTCCCTGTCCTGAAATTGCTGCAAACATCTCGGTTCCACCATTTAAGCATGAGAAGAGCAAGTTACAAGCACACTCTGCTCTCCTGGACTCCGTGACACTAGAAAAAACATCATGGAGCTCATTGCCTGAGCAGTCAGAGGCAGTGAGCGGGACTGGCCGCGCTGGCAGCGTGGGGATGGAGAAGTGACCCTCGCAGCTGCAGGGCTGGGTGGCACCTGCTTAGGGAACGGAGTCGGAGCGGCCCCATACGCGCCATCAGGAGCTTCCCAGCCTGGAAACACGGTCTGAGCTCGGCTCTGCTGCACACCCAGCTCGGGGACTGAGGACACCCCAGCCAAAGGAGATGGGACGGCTCAGCTCCCTCTACTCAGGCAGACTGGAGGGGTTGGATCTGGGGTCAGGCATCAGCTCTCCACCCCGAGTTGATCCCTAGCAGAAGGGATGGGGCTGATGAGGCTTTCTGATCAGCCAGCAGCTGCAGAAGGGCAGAGGACACTTGGACACCCGAAGCTGGGCCATCAGAACAAATCTCAGAGACAAAATCTAGCGTCAGAGTGACTCAGAGGGAAGAGAGCCCCACGACCCCTCCTTGCAGAGCCTGCACAGCGATGTCATCCAGGGTGGGCTTCTCCCTCTCCCACCCGCAGCGATTTGCAGTTCCCTTGCAGGTCAGGCTTCTTGGCGCAGAGGCGGCTGTACCGCAGCACAGCCTTCAGCCGAAGACCCCCCCACCGCCCACCCGGCTCAACGCACCCCTGCGGCCGGGGGACGGACGGACGGACGGACGCGGGGTCGGCGAAGGGGCCGCTCTCGGCCGGCAGGGGGCAGCGCGGCTCCGCGCGCCGGCGGGAGCGGCCCCGCAGCGAGTGCGGGTGCGGGGAGGGGAGAGGGGGGGTGGGAACGGAGGAGGGGAAGGGCGGGGGGGGGGGTCGGGATTCATTCATCTCAATCACTTCTGTCATCAGAGCGAGACCGGCTACCGTTGTATCTTTGCACATATTCACTGTAAAGTTTTTAAATGAGCAATTCTTCGGGGGCATAAACACGAGTAATGAAATCTAATCGCTTGCGAACCTTTAAAGTTTTGCAGTATTTTAATGCCATAAATTTGCCACTCTCTCGCACAAAGACAACACAGAAATAAAGCGTTTGAATTTGCTAATTAGCAAGCGTAAAATACAGGGACGTGCTCTTAATAAAACTATTGGGATGTTCAGTGGGATAGCTGCTGAATTTTCACTGGCAAGAATCTGATCTCTAGACTTCTAGCTCTTCAAGCTACAGACCTTGAAATGATGCTGCATAAGAGAGCGCTCCCTCCAGACCACACTGGAGCCAGGGAGCACAGTGACACCAGTTTCAGACTCTCAAGTCAAAGCCAAATTCTGCCTTAAGTATTTCATAATCCTGGGAGCTAGCTTAGGACCTGTCTCCAAAAGATCACTTACTACATGTAAAGTTAGGTACGTGGGTCTGCCACATGTGGGACTGAGGCTGGAAATGAACGGGAATTACTTGGCACCTGCAGATACGGTATAACTGGTAATTCTGCTACCTCAACCTGTCACAAGAAAAAGCTTTTTCATCTCATTCAGCTCTCCCGGACCAGCTCACATGCAGACAAGCACAAAACACTTTTTTTACTCTATTCCCTGGTACAAGTGAGGCCCATGTCTCACAGCACGCTCATCCAGACAGTAGCCCAAAAAAATAACAGTGAGGAACACAAAACTGGGTCAGTACTTCCTTTTACTCCAGATTTTTCCTCTAGTTGGATTTTTAAACAACTCTCGATTACACCAATAGAAAAAACTGCTGAAATAATTCTTCTAAACAAAGATTTGTAAGGAAGCTCGTTCGTTACAGGTTAATATTTCCCTCAACCCGGGGAAAACAGCCCAACAAACCAAAACACTTAAGCCAGATAAAACATGCATGGATAGCTGTGATAATTAATTTGCACATTTTAGTGCACTTTAATAACCTTACACAATTACATCAGTCATCTATCCAGTCGTGCAATAGTTCCCATGCACTGTCAGACAAAGCTTTTCTTGGAGTGATGAAGGATAAACTTTTTATGCTTTCTATTACTTATTACAGGCTCTTCAGTGTTTTGTAAACATGAGTTTTCAACGCTTTCTCCCTGAGAAAGTAGGCAAACATGGCCTGCAGTTCCCTCAAAAGGAGACAGAGATCCAAGGGAGCAACTTCCCTGGATTGCTGATGTTGAATTCTGTGCTCTTGGGGGTATTTTGGGGAGGAATTGCAGCAAATTCTGTCAAACTCCACCTTGGACCGTTTGTTGCCTCTAATAAGGCCTGATGCCAGGTGCTTTATGATACTGTTAGCCCCTCGAATTGCAGTGTTGGACAATCTTCCTATGGCTGGCACCACAAACCTGGTCAGTCCAACTTTGACGAGGTCTAGGAAAAACTTGCTAGGCGCCCCCGAGTCCTGCTGAAGTTGGAGTGGGCAAAATGGGCCAGCAGATCCCGAGCCACCAGGAGGAGAGCCTGCTTTGCCATTGTCAGGAACCGCTCATCAACCCCTGCATCAGCAGCGCCAGCTTACGCTGGTTTTATTAAATAGCTCAGGGCCAGAGTTGCTTGTGAACTGCTTTCCGTTCCCTGCAACTCAGGTGCCACAGGCCAGCTGTCTCGGTGTACAGGGACACGCACAGCAGGTCTTTCTGTGGGATCCTGGAGAGCGACCTGTCTCAAAGCTCACAGTAAGAGAATTAGCGCTGAGGAGTCCGGCCGTGCATTTCCCTGCTCCAGCAGTTTGACAGACCCCATTACCTTTTCACGTGCCATTTGGCTGCTGTCAGAAGCAAGAAAGCTTCTTAACACGGAAACCTTTAAAGGCCACAGCCTGCATATGTGTGCTCTTTACGTGAAGCCTCCTTCAAAGAAAAGATTTACTTCACATTTTCTCTTCCTGCTCAGGACCTCCAGGGGACGACAGCTCCATAGCCGTGCTCTCCTGCCTACTTATGGATTCTGTGAGTACTTTCCAATTGCAAATCCCGGAGGATTTAATATCCACTCTGTAATCTACTGGCACCAACAGGCATTATCTAACTAAACCCTAAATTGAAAATGCTAGTCTTTCCATTTTCCCCAAGCCGTTGTGAAAAAGTCGGGTTCTCGCAGTCCGCTGTAATTTACTCCCACTCTAATTAAAATACACCAGTCAGCTGGTCCTGGCAAGATACTCAGCTGGCGGATGCTGTGAGTGTTGAAGGCACATCAGGACCTGTGCGGAGCTGGTGGGTGGGACAGCAGTGCCCCAGGTCTCCCAGCCTGACTCCACTTAATCAGACCTGCCTCTGTTCTGTCCCCTCAGGCACCAGTAGGAGCAGCATATGCTGAATTCTCCACTCCTGATCAGTCAAGTTTTGGCTCTACTGGGACCAAGGATTGTCACCGAGGACATCCAGCTTCTTGTCCAAACCCTTTACCAAGCCTCAGCAACAGTGATCAGCAATGAAACTGGTCAGTGTTGTGTTTGGGTCTGTAACTGATGGGAACCGATCGGTGTCCGCAGAAACAACCTCCACCCAGCTCAC
Source organism: Megaceryle torquata (assembly GCA_024611175.1). NCBI lineage: Eukaryota > Metazoa > Chordata > Aves > Coraciiformes > Cerylidae > Megaceryle > Megaceryle torquata. The sequence goes on from JANIJG010020990.1 coordinate 270,632, forward strand.
ATCCCAGGCACGTGATGGCACCTGGAGTGGCTTCCTGGCTGGGCTACCAAACACACATGACTGGGCCTGCAGTAGTGACCTGGTCAGGAGGAGAACAGGCAGGAGGGACCCAAATATCACATTTAATGCAGATAGACAGAGGCCAGTGGTATAGATTTGTGACCTTGACCTTTGCGTACCATCACATGCTTCAAAGATAAAGACAGGTATTTCCTGTATTCCTTCCTCCCTCTCGCTCATCTACCTCATTTTGGCCAAATCAAAGTCTAAACACCAGCCAGCAATATTCAGTTACAATTTCCAGTTTTATTAAAACAAACCAAAAAAAGAGTAATAAAAAGTCTCAGTCCCAATCAAGCCTGTTGTACGTATCAGGTTTCCACATGGGTAGGGTATAGATTCTGCTCTTTGGTAATCAATCCCCACTGACACACAGCAAATGGAAAATGGAAACTTGTAAGGGGAAATCGGTCAGGAGATGCAAGAACAAAGATAGTGTATTGTAGAGCAAGTCCATCTGGTTCAGTAACCCATCTGACAGTACCAGATGCTTTGATGGAAGATGCCAGTAGACAGATGTGGGATAAACTGTGTTTAGGGAGAGCTATTTCCTCATGACCCCATCAGTTAGTACTTAGCTTATGTCCTTAATTAATACCACTTCTAGTATTTTCAAATCCTATTAACTACATATGTGCTGTGGCTCCCTATTAGTTTCACATCTGAGTGTCAGCATCAGGGGCTCCGGTGCATTTATTTTCCCAACACTTAGAGCAAGTGTGAATCCACATTTTAAGACCACAGGGGACAGGAGCACAGAGAAAGTGAGATTTGCTTAAGGTCAGAAAAGGACTTTGTAGCAAGGCAGGAACTTGAGGTCTAATCTCCAGCCAAGAGAGGATTATTTTCCTCAAACATCTTTAATCCCATTTGAATCCACTTCTCCCTTAGCTCAGGAAGAGTATGTGGCAGCAAAGAGTTTACAGTCTAGTCTCATAAAAATACTTCTCTGAGAACAACTGTTGTGCAGATATCTCGCACATTTGAAAACCACTTGGCAGATTAAAGGTGTTATTAGTGCAGGGAACACAGGGTTACAGCACAGTTCCACTGTCTATCTGAAGAGACTGCAGGCATCACTGGGAATCTTGGCCTTGCCAATGAAGGCAGAGAATATGATGGATGTAGGGATTTCTTTCACCATTTTTGCTCCAGTGCAGCACATTTACATTTAGAATCATAGAATGTTTTAGGCTGGAAGGGACCTCTACAGGTCATCTGGTCCAACCTCCCTGCACAAAAGCAGGGACATCCCTACCTAGGGCAAGTTGCTCAGAGCCCCATCAAGCCTGACCATGAATGACTCCAGGGATGGGGCCTCCACCACCTCTCTGGGCAGCCCAT
>JANIJG010020991.1:9426-26332 GCA_024611175.1 Megaceryle torquata
TACCTATATACAACACTCTACCTATATACAACACTCTACCTATATACAACACTCTACCTATATACAACACTCTACCTATATACAACACTCTACCTGCAGAACTCTCTTCTGCAAGATGTCGTAGCTCCAAAAAGTTCACACAGGTTCAAAGCAAGGTTAGACAGCCTAATGAAGGAGAAAATTGTTTCAGATTTACTCAAGCAAATAGACAGAAATACACTTCCAGACTCATTGAGATACAAATTGTTGGATGTCAGGAGAGTTATTCACACAAGTCCTGCTTTTTACTTGTCCCAAGTTTATATGCTTCCAAAGATTATCTGCTTTTAACTACTGCCAGAAAAGCGATTCTGAGCTACAAATCTTTGATCTAACCCACTACAGCTATTCTTGCAGGGCATATGAAAGTGCAGACATTAGCAAAGTGTCATTACAGTTTTAGTTTCATGAATAACACCGAGCAGCACCACTCACTGTACATAAATCACAGCACTCCACAGCATATCCAGTGCAACCATGAATATCAGAACCAATGTTTAGTTATCCTCAGAGAAGTTTAAAACAGAAACATAACATCAGTTAGCATAAAACAAGATGGCTTTGCTGGTCAACAGCACTACAGTATTTGAGTTCAAAAGCTGCTCAATAAATTCTGTCTACATCCATCATTCCTTAAAGTAAATACAAATTTGGATTTTCCTCATAATGTTTTTTCCATCAGCAGAAAAACTCTCAAATACCTGAAAAAATAACATTTATTCATTGTGAATTAGGAAAGCCTGGAACACAGAAAATGCTTGTTCTGCCAGGAATCCAGCACAATGAAAGATATTGAATGGATCACTGCATTCAGCATTAAAACAAATAGGTATTCAGCCTGCAATTCATACCCTAGAAGCTTATTACTGCATCACATAAGGAAAAAAACCATCATTTGTTTAAGCAAACTGAAACACTCTGTCTCTCTCAGCTAGTTACGCCAGTTTCCCTTCTCAAATGTCCTCACTGTGAGCTCTCACAGTAACTGTTGTGACTGTTGGTCTGTCAAACACCACACTAAAACAAGTATGTTTACTAGAATCCCAAGTCTTCTACTGATTAAACCTACAAGAAAACCTTGATTGTAACCTTGTATCATAAACCGAAACTTCCCCAAAGAAATCTAGTCTTTAAACAAAGATCTGCTACACACAGCATAGCATAAATGTAAACGTAGCAGTGCTCACAGTTAAAACAGGAGTTGAAACAAGATGTGAACATTACCCATCATCTTACCTATGAATATACTACAGCATATTAAGAAAACACAAAATCTTCATCACAAATTTAAGATACAAACTGTAGAAATACAACAGTTTTGTAATACTATAGGTGATCACTGCCATTATACTTGAAAACATGAAGACATGTTTGATATTGCACTGTTTAGATCTAGAAATACTAATTACGATACTGACCACATTGCTTTCCATGATAGGAGGTTTAAAGGACTTCTGCATTACCTGCAGTTTCAAATACCCAGAACTCATCTTGTTCAGTGAATACTGGATGAAAAGTTTATATAATTTAAGACTAAGCTAAGAGTCAATATGATCTCATCCCAAAATTTCACTTACATGAAACCAAGACACACAATAAAGAGAGAGATCTAAAAACGTAAGAGCTGTTTTGATTTATGCACCAATCATTAAAACTTCCTATAAAAGAAAGTAGCCTCTATTACACTGAAATTTGCTATAAACATTATTCCAACATATTCTGAACACTTGCCTAACCTAAGTGTAATTTTCAGATGTGAAAGAATGCCGCACTGCTTTAGTCAGCAAGCTTAGAAAGAAGTGTATATCTTCTCTCAATGGGAGCCCACTTTAACTGTATGTCAATAAAATGTTATCCATAGCAAAACATTTACAAGCTAGATAAAAATATTTTTCCTTTTTATAGCATAGTTTCTTAAATACATGTTTAATTTACTAGATTCCATATAGGTTTGTCAAACTTCTCCAGATTTTACCACTTCTACAAAAATCAGATGACAGAGGAATGATCAGAGCAGTGCTGCCTCTATTGAAGGCTGCAAATGTTTCACATTCAAGAAACTAAACAAAGTTACCATCTAGATCATAAAGAGTTCTCGCACAAATCCCTTAAGGACTGACAGACACCCTCCCATACTGCCAGGTTGAATGGAAGCAGCATTTAAAATGCAACAAATGCCCATCTACTTGGTATAAATTCATTTAAAAGGAAAATATCAGTGAGCATATGCAAATTAAGAAGTATATTTTAATAAAAGTTTGCAAATTAAATTGTGAAAAAAACCAATTCCTAAAATTCATTAGCTGTGGCCAAAAACAAGAGTTTTCTATTTTTCCTATCTGTAAGATATTTCAGAAATTCTCCATTTTACAAGTACTTTATGGAACTGCAAAGGACCTGATATTTTGAAGTGTTTTAAGTGAAACTGCAGCTACAAAGTTTTTGTTTTAAAACAAAGGTCACTAAAAAGTTCAATTTCTACTGTTGATAGTGTCCTACCTGCTTTTTTTCAGGATAAATCATTAATTACCTAAACCATTACTTATGTAATTCTTTGGCATGATATTATTATATCTACATATAGATCAAGCCCCAAAATTACATTGGCTTACATTTACATCATGAAAATTCAGAGCAAAACCTCATCAGTCGAGCTGTATTCAGACAGAATATTCAGCCCCAACAGAAGTGTAGTAATGGCTGTACTGACAAACCTGGTACGTGTCAGGGCCATCAGATCCATAAAACACTCCACTTTGGGAACAGATGCAGAAATGTGGGAAGCTGACTTCATCATAGCATTGTACACCACAGGACCTACAAAACAAGAGGAGTAGTAACAAAATTAAAATACTAATTTTGGTTTAGGGGAGATTGGTTTTCTTCTGTTTTAGGTCTGAAACATTTCTTCATCTAATGCTGAATAGTCGCACTTCTTACTTGGACTTGGTACATCTAACAGAAAAGGGAAGTGAGGAAAAATTGCCAAACCGAGCTCTAAAAGCTTTCAGAATAAAGATTTTATTAATTTTATGCACGAGATTGATAACATTCACTTCAACACACGAGTTTAAAAAGTATATCTTAGCTTCTCCTTATCTGGCAGCTAAACAATAGCCCTTTTCACAGATCCTTTTTCTTTTCATATTTGGTTTATTGCATGTACTCAGTTGCCTTCCAGCTTTTGAGAAATACTCCTTTTCCTATTCAAATACTACATTACCTCACATAAATGCTAAACACTTCATCCTACGTTTCCAGGCAACTGTTTCTACCTTTACTATGGAATGATGTTTTTTTTCCTACAGTGACTAGTTAATGGAGGATAGAAGCTTCATGATTAATTTATTTTTAACCATTAAAGTACAAGATCACTACATAAAGATGCCTAGATAGGAAATCATCTCTTTAGAATTTTTGCTTTGCTGGTATCAATCTGGAACTTCACTGGGCATGGCTTTTCCCTTTTACTCTCTGATCTCTACCCAAGCCCAGATGTGTAACATTTGTGTTCTCAGTGATCTTTACGTTGTGTATTTATACAGCAGCTAGAACAACAGAGCCTTGATCAGGGGTCCCAGGCACTGCTGTGACAAAAAATAAGTGAGTATTTTTCCTAGACAGTGTCCAGGAAAAGATTGCATGCAGGGTTCAATCAAATAACGAAGTCTATTAGAACAGGATCAGAATCTCATTTATTAGGAACTGCGTGTCTAGACCATGGCTAATCCGAATGGAAAGAAAAACACGCACCATCTTACAATCAAGATCTGCCTGAGGTCATGGAATGCAAACACACATTTTTTAGTGAATTAGTTTTGAAAATTGTACATCTGTGGTTTGATACCGAACAAGTTTTCTGCTCTTAGCATTTGTTGTAAGCTTACTTAAAAAAACCACCACAAAAACAAACGCCCAAACAACAAAAAACAAATCCAAAACCAAAAAAACTCTCAAAGTAGGTATGTAACTTTTCATATTATGAAATAATTAACTACTTTATATTTTAACCCACTCACACGATATCCAGTATTTAAAGATGACATAATTTGACAGGCTGCTTGATGTAATCTTTTTCTACTCCTCCATCTGCTTTAAAACATTAAGCATTTTCTGTACTATACAGTTTTTATCTAAGAGCATATTCTCAATTACTTATGCTGCCACTCACAGGATACAGGTCAAAGACCTGAATAGCCTCTCAAGCATAACTGCTGAGCTGAATTATGTAGAAAGTTATCTTTCATTTATTTACTAAAATGCCACACTTTAATCACAGGTCAATGAAGAATAAAAACTTCTCATTAGAAATTAAATACCTATGAAAAGTACGTCTGCATTCCGATTGGTATATAATGGGAAAAATCAAGAAAGCAGGTGATTCTTATAATTATGTACTTTCCAGCCCTATGGTAGCCCACTCTCTATGAAATGTCAACCAATGCTACGGGGCAAAACCAGCAGAGAACATAAGGAATGGGTAATTTAAAATGAAAATCTGTGCTTCTGGCTTCTCACTATGAGCATTAGAGGAGGTCTGAAGAATTACTGCTTTAGCAAATAAGAGATTTAAAATTCAAACCATATCAGAAGCATGAATTTGTCTTTGCAATGAGGAAAGAATTTGTTATCCACATATTATTCACTTGTTCCTCTACATTACTGGTAGCTACTTTTACAGGATTTTATATAATCTAGAAAAATATACTATGAATGAAAGTTAAGGCATAAAAAGGCATATTAGAGGACACACAATAAAGTGTAATTTCATAGAGGAGATTTGAGAAGTTATGTTTCTGATATACTCTGATCTTCCTTCCCCCAAACTCTGATGCAGCAGCAAGAAATGGGAACATCAATGTACAGTGAAGGTAATATGCTCCCATCTAAGAAGTGGGACACTTACTATTCTTCCAATACTTCTGTCAGTGAGGTATCAGATAAAAATGCAAGGACACAAAATAACAGACTTACTAACAATTAATCTATATTTTAATAAAGTATGAAAAAATATGTGAAGTAAAATATTACGTATGTGAACAGATACAGAAGAGCCTGTACCAGACATTACTGGACTGTCAGATTTTTGTTTGCAATAAGGAAATTACATTAATTCTTTCTGGACTAGAAATATCAAAAAGTGTTACAGGAGGAACTGCTGAATGTTTCAAGTAAATGAAAGTGAATCAGTTCTATAATATTTATCTTATGACATATCCTAAAAATGTAAATGAAACAGGAGGTACCTCTAAGGTCAGACAGCTCTTTTGGCTCTCAGAAGTTGTTTTACATCAGGTAAGGATGCAAGCTATAGAAAACCACAAGACGGAGATAGATTAAAGTTGACTAGGTTTATTCCTTGGCTCTTCCTTAATTTCATTATTCAACTCAAATGTGTATGAACTTATACTTTGTGAACTCCTGTGAATGTCCCAAAGAAATCACAGATTCTAGCTTCCCAGCACATGTTTTTAAATAAAAGAACACAAAAATTAGCATTAGTAACACTGAAATAATTTATTTTCCTATATTTTTCCTGGGTGCTCTATGACAACCTGATGTCAAATAGTTGAACAAACCCTTCCAGAATGACTTAAGCCATCCTCTAACCAGTCATGCAGTTATATTAAAATCCCTACATACTTTTTTTTCAGAGACTGACATGTTTTTCATTTGGTATACAGCAAAGACATTTAAAACAATTTCATTCTGACAACTGCAGTACATTGTAACTTTGATTCTCCATGTGAATGCAACTGCAACATCATTTTCTACTTTTATCACCTTTCTACTACTTCAGTTCACAAACATCAGTCTCTGACAGCATGATGGGCATTTTTTGCTTACACATCATTATCAAATAAAAAAAGACCCCTAAGTCTCCCCTTTTGTCACAGCAGGCTAGATTATATTCTAAGTTACACTGCACAACTCAATGTATTCATATTACATGGGAATATAACCTCTTTCTTCTGAAAAAGCTACCAGTGATAGGAATAAAATATAACTGAAATGTAACTAAAAGCATTAGATAGAATAAAATATACGTAACAAGAACACCCCTGAAAGTTATCATGTAGAATGGGGAAAAAAAAAAGTAATACTGGGTATTAAACTAAATTCTGGGTAATCATTTTTTTAACGATTGGAAAATAATAAAGTGTTAATTGATGGTGATGGATGAGACTTTGTTCAAGAAAGTAGGTGAACACATAGAAAGCTACATCTTTACAGTAAAGTAATATATGAAATAAATGTAACATTTATTGTGTTGGTTTACAAAGCACAGTAAAAAATAAACCAAACGTTTTGCTGACTACTTTCTGGTGTGTATCAGAGTAAGCCTACAAGTTTTTAATATGTTTGACCTTTTATTCTCAACGGATGTAGCAACAAAAGGAAAAGCAAGTGTGGGTTGCTTGTGTGCTTTCGAAAATGCATGCTTCGCAGTATGCATCTCACAGCCCATAATGAAGTTCGCATCCTCCTTAAAAGACGGAAAAAATTGTTCACTTTACCCTGAGTGACCTCTGCTGGTAAAAATAACTTACACATTAAAACACTCTACTGAAAGCACATTTGCGGCTCAGTCATGTACATACGTGCACACCTACACAAGCACATTCATATTCTTTTTTTTTCTTTATATCAGGTAGATCTGTACATAAAATTAAGATGTTTGGGTGCTCGGGTAGTTAGCGTACAAGCACTGTTGAATACATTTGTTGAGGCATTCAGTTTCTTTCACCCAGAGTCTTTGAAAGAACTATACAGTTAGAACTTGGTTTAGAGGCAGCATATTTGAAGTAGCAGCTACTGAATAAGCAGTGGCATATGAAAAAAAAAATGGAGTTTACTTTTCAGGTAGGTCTGGAGTAAATACTGTGATACAGAATAATTTCTTCCATTCCTCTTTCTAGAGGACACATCTGAATCTGGAATGCAGTCTTGTGTATTTTGTCAGGGTTTTTTTAGAGTTCAGTATTTCATTCGAATAGTTTCTACTTGCCCATCTCTGGTTTCACATATTCTTAATGGAGTATAGCTACAATTTATTTATTTTGCAGTATATCAGAATGATACCATAAAATGTTTCTCTTCAATGCATATCTCAAATTTAAAGAAAAGTGGTTAGGACCATGAGATCATTATAAAGGAGAAAAACAGAAGACAACTAAATAATATTCATTTGCAGTGTGATTTTTTTATATAATAAAAATAGAATACCTAAGAAGAGGTACCAAAGAGTTTATCAGTAAACATTTCTGAGATAGAGATAGCATAAAAAAACCACCTTCACAGAAGGCAAAGATGTTTCATGCTTTTGATACTGTAACTGGTATCTAAACTCTGAGGTCTTCACAACAGTGTCACAGTTGATGCAGTTGATGCACTCTTTAGAGTTTTGACCAAGAAAATTATTACAATTCATGACTGCTGATCACTGCAATATTCTATCATATTTAACAATGTCCATGGAAAAAAAAAAGGAGAGAGAGAAACATATTAGGTCCCTACTTCAGCAAATACTGAAATCTATTTATATGCAAATAAGCTATCCATTGTTAGTATGAGAAGAAACACAGGCATAAGAAGAAATAAATTATCACTAGAAGCCCTTAATGAAATCTACTTCAAAACATAACATTTTACAGGAGCCCTCACTCATGTAATATTTGTTCAAGCCTAGAAGACAATTGGCAAGTTCTGCACTTAGATGAGAACTGATACCACACTATTTCCCATGCCAATTTGTTATACAAAATGCATTTACCTTCCTTAGGAACAACTTGATAATTGTAAATCTACCGTTTCCTTATAAAGAAATGTATTCTCATGCTATAATGCAATTTTGTACTCATTTAAAATTATTTTCTGGTTTTGTTGAACTATAAACATACGAATGTGGAAAAACATCAAGATTGTACATTTTTACTCTAAGAATGTGAATCTTCAAAGATTAAGGCAACCTCATATCGTGGCTAAAAATCCTAACTTGGAACCAGTGCCCAGTTTTTGTTTAAAAGACTCCAAGCAAACCAAAAACTTCAAAACCCTTCCTGCTTATAAATAACATGTCAATAGTCTAAAATCTGTTTCACTGAAATAAAAAATTAAATGGTAGATAACTGTTATTTACAGTGAACACTACAAAGAAAAGCAGGTAATAATTTAATGCCAACTCCCTACATTTAGTGCCTTGAATAGCTGAAGGCAAACCCAGATGTCAAAATTCTAAATACCAGCTCTTCTCAACTACTTCAAGCCCATAATTATCTTCCTTTCCAGAAGACAACCTCATGTAAACTAAACCTAACAGGAGATGGGCACAAAAAGTTTGAAAATGCACTGTAATATCTTGGAAAGACAAATTAAAATTTTATTTATTTATTTATTTTCAGCCAACTACCACCAAAAAAATTTTAAATAGAAATATATTCTCTGGATACATAATTTTAAATACAACCTTTCTGCAGAATCCTGTTTAGTACTTTGGGAACCTCATTCAGCAGAGCCAGGAAATTCCACCCTTTACCATTTTTAGTCCCAGTTCCAAGACAAAAGTACCTCAGCGTGCTGTAGCCAAAAGAGAGGCTCGCTGCATCTTTGAGATGAAAGTAAACTAAGCAGGATGTCACTAAATGTGTTTAACTTGAATCCCAACACAAACATGCTAAAATAACATCTGCTGAAAGGATTTAAGTATTCTGCAACATTGCTAATGGAGAATGAGGAACAACCTAAGAGCACTTTCTAATAGCTGAAAAAGAGTCTATAAACAACATGTAAGTACAGATGGTCAGATTGAGACTTGCAGTGTCATTGCAAAACAGGGAATAAGAAAACATGTGCAAGCAGTAAAACCTGCAACTGAGGACACGTAGCAGTCAGGGAACTCATGTGATGGCACCAGAACAAATCTCAGCCCTGAAAATAAGGTAAGATGAACTCCCCGGAGCAGATTAAATCCTCTCCCTTTTCATTTGAAGACCAGGTGATGAGGATAAAACAACAATGATTAATATTGAAAAGTGGATAAGAAAAAAGTCACCCCTTGGCTTCAGCTCCCCTTAGCAAAGGGGCTGGAGCCTGGTCCCTCAGCAACTGAGGCCAGTGCAGACCACAGCCAGCAGTGCTAATGACACAGCAGCCACTCCACGGGGCTGGGCAGCACCAGCTAATGGGGGATAGGATCGTTAAGGACCATCTGTTTGGATGCTCGGTGATAATGATTGATAATAAGTAAGACCTAATCATTATAACAGATCGTATTGTTAATGAACATCAGTCAAGGAAAGGGGTGCTCTGAAATTTGAAAATAGCCCAATTCATCTACCTTCCAAACACACCCACCACAGCAACCTCTCACTCCTGAATTTATACAGATACGCATTTGTTCTGTTGCAATACGGGGAACGACACCTACAACAGTTACCGAAAATCACTACTCGCACTAAACCTGGGATGTCTGAATGACAATGTTATTTCTATGAAATTATAGAAAGGTCTGTTTAATGCAACACAAAGAGTCTAATTTCACCATCTTATTTAAGCATTTCTTTTTCTCTATTTCAATCCTTCACTTCCTAAAAATAAATTGGAATATTTAACAGATTTATTATATAGTCACTGAGTTTCTTCTGGGTCTTGCTGAAATAGTAATTCCAGACATAATCTTATCCTGAATTACAGACTAGATCTTGGAAAGGATGGCCTGCTAGGTAGCTATGGTATTTCAAGAAGGTCTTTAAGAAACATGGTCTGTCAAATATAATTTATGAATTCACGGTGGCACCTTAAAAATGGCGCATTTGCCAATAATACTTTCAGTCAAATTTTGAACTGTCTACCTCTGCTTCCAGTATCAGCAGTACAGAAAGAACAAAAAGAACACGAAAATTTCCTTAATGGCTATAATAAATCAAAATTACATCAGTAAGAAGCAATTATAGCATATTTAACTTCATAGCACTCATACCACTCAAGTCAATCTCTAAAATTATGTGTTAATTTCTATTCAACTGATGCTTTAAAAAAAAAATAAGAATCTAAAGACTTCCCCCAATGCACCTCTTCTTTTGACCTTTTCATTGATCAAATTATCCCGTATTCCCTCAAAACCTTTTGACTACAGTGACACTATTAGAAAGGCCATAGCTATTTAACTTGCTGCTGTTGAAATCTGCCAACAATAGCATTCATAACATTACTAAAAGGATGTATTTTTCAAAGACTGTGGTCTCTTTATGCCTTGAACTAACATCATACCTCCCAGTTGCTTAGAGCCTACAAGCTGCTCAATACTAATTACTTTTTCAACACTAATTTTAAGCTCTGCATAGAAAATGAAGAGGTAGGAGGGGAAAAAAAAAAAAAAAATTAGTTCTGAATTTCAGTCCTTCCAGATAGAGAGGATGACTCCAACTTGAGATTCACACTGAGGTGTGTCAGGACTACTGCTTTATATCTTAGCATGTTGATATAGATTGGCATGTTAAAGAAATGTCTATTTCAAGTTTTCTCAAAATAGGTGGGGCCAGTAAAACATGGAATATATTGAAATTTGCCATTTGGGTTGGAATGGCTAGTCTGTATACCCAAAGAGTAATTGGGCATAAACTTTTGATTTTGACTCTTCTTAGTGACACTGGACGACGACAAAGCCCTCTGCTTCTCCACATCTGAGCAATACAAAAAGGAAATTATATCTCTGCAGAACACTTTTACTAGGATGACTGTCTCTCTGTAGAAAGACATATAAGCTGCTTGCTTTGGTTTTCAAGTGTATCTTTCTTATGAAGAAGGTGAATCTAAAGATAATATTATATATTATAAAATAATTCTGGATCAAATTTTAAATAAGTTTTATATAGTTCTGACCACCTTATTAGTCCATCTTGTTGAAGTGTGAACCAATTAAAACATCCTTGAACAGATATTTCCATCACAAAGTAATTGAATATAATACTAATTTTGTCTGCATTTAGTTATCATACTTTCTTTAAAGTACTTGGACACTAAGGCAAAAATTAAAACTTCATTAGTAATCATTTTGGTGAACCAGATAAACTCTGACAGATAATGCCTGGTGATCGTCAACATCACGGGTGAAAGCTACCAATAAAAGCATAAGAAGGGTCAACAAATAAGCAGTCAGTACAATACCAAGACTTCAAAATAAACAGGGCACAAAGTGACACATAATAAAGAAACACCTAAGGTTGTTTGGAGGGTTTTTTTTCCTATACAACAGTAGTAAATGGTTAGGTAATAAGCAGGAGCAGATGGAATGACCTTTTTTTTTCCCCAGCATAAATCTGAAACAGTGAACCGAAAAAGACTGAAAAGAAAAAAATTGCAGGCTTCAATACACCATTATCTCAGATCAAACAGCAAGGTGACAAACGTCTAGATCAAATGGACACACAACAACAACATGCTCTTTATCGTGGACAGTCACAAAAATCATAGAACTAAAATGAACTGAAAAGTGCTTGTAGTCATAAGGGTTATCTCCTCAAAATAGCATCTCTCCAAAAGTAGCTTTTGATAACCTGAGAGTCACACTGAAGACCCCTAGATATTTCTAACAGACAAACATGAAGCAAAGTACAGAAGTCCTGCTATTATAATATTAGATGCAAGAATATGCCCTAGCTAGACACTGTCACATTCTGGAGTCCAGAATTCAACAAGTGTGCTGACAGGTTGGAGAAGGTTCGAGGGACAGGCAGGAGAACAGCCGAAGATCTGAAAAACAAAACTGATGCCAAGACCTAAAGGATTAAATGCATGAAAGAGAGAGCTAACTTAGGACATGATCACAGACTATGAACTATAATAGCCTCCTTAGATGGGTAAGTTAGTAGAGGTTACTGATATTCAGCAGGCAAAGACATAAGCATGGAAAGGAGCTGGGGGTGTGATGAAAATGGATGACACAGCAGATAAAACCAAAAAACACAGAAAGGGGGAAGGGGGGGGGGAAATCACTAAAGCAAGACACATTCACATTAAAGAGGTAAGAATGTTGTGGCAATGAATATAGATGATCCTGAAATAACACCTAAATCAAATCACTTGAAATTTTTCATTGACATACTGGATTTTTTCCTTAAGTTATTTACATTAACACAGGTACTGGAATCTGAAATAGAAAAAGATTCCAGGAAACTCTGTTGTCTGTGACACTGTCACATGAACTCTTTTACTCCTGAAATCAATCACAATTAAGAAAAAAGAGATGGTAATGATTTTCTGAAGTTGGTAAAAATCTTTCTTCTATTGATCTTACTGTATTCCACATAAAATAATAAGACTTGTATAGCAATACTATGTCTTTCGCAATACTGACAGACATTTTCTATTGGGAATTTATTTAGTAACTTCAGAATCAAATCACAAAGGGCCAGTCTAATCCTTTAAAATAATTAGTTTCCAACTGGATTCCAAATACTCCTTATCAATTAGAAGAAATAAATATGTATACACTTTATTTTTCTGTGTTGTGAATTCACAAACAGTACGATACCGATTATGTAAAGAAAAAAGCTTTAAAACATGGAAAACTATCCTTACTAACTTCTTTCAAGTTTATTTTATGAAATTAAAGCTTCTCGGGCTTCTTCTAATGCCACATAACACACATCTTCCTCATCTTGTGATGTAAGCATTTCACTCCTTAATTCAGGAATTCTCATCCTTTCAACACAGTATAGAAACATATGTTGGTAACTCTGCTTTTTAATGTATTCAGTAACTTCAATTATATTTTTATGAAAAGAAAATAAAAATCACTTATATGAGTCCTTTGTTTCTTAGCTTTGATCTCATATTTAAATTCCTTTCAAATAATGTCAACTTGCTTTTCTCAAACTACAGACAGTATTGAGCCTTGCTGCAGTAGCCAGTTGATTAAAGGAAGAATGCTGAACATTTAATGAAGCCCTTATTTGATCTGAGAAGGCAAATGCATTTTCATGTAATTTCTAGCATTGACTTCAAAATGCTTTCACTATTACTGTAAGCAAGGATGGAAAACACAATGGGAAGGCTAAATACCCACAGACATCATCTTATCTACCTGTAGCAGTATAGAACTTGCAAGGCAAAGGCTTCTATGCTAAACATGTTGATCAGCATAGGACACAAATAAAGACAATATTTTCTTTGACACACCACCTTCAACTCAGAAAAGCTTACCAGTTATTTCAAGTGACAAAAAGTTAAGCAACAGCAGAGAAATAAAATAAAGTGAAAGCCCCAGCATTTTAGCTGTTCATAAAATGTACAAGGACTTGAAGTTCAGATAGAGAGAAATATTATTCTGTATGATAGCAAGCACAGAGAAGAACAATCCAGAAAACAGTGACAGACTGTGGATACAAAGGGCAAAATCAAATTGAACTTTGGAGGAGGCCAAATACCACAGAAGATCTGGCTTCCAACCTGTATCAGTGTAAGCCAGTATAACCTGTGTGCTTCAAAAAAGGGAAAAACTAGATTTTGGAAAGCTGGACATGAGCTCCAAGATGACCTTATCAATATTGCCTGTCAATATTTAATGGGGACCTCTAAAAAAGATGAGGACAGTCTTTTTAGCAGAATGACAGGGCAAGGAGTAATGGTTTTAAACTAAAAGAGGTAGATTTAAGACTTGATATAAGGAAGACATTTTTCACAATGAGTATGATGGAACTCTAGAGCAGGTTGCCCAGAGAGGTGGTAGAAGCCCCATCCCCAGAAACAATCAACATCAGGTTGGACGGGGCTCTGAGCAACCTGCTCTAGTTAAAGATGTCCCTGCTTCCTGCAGGGGAGATAGACTAGGTGACCTTTGAAGGTCCCTTCCAACCTAAACCGTTCCATGATTCTGTGGTCTTACATTCCAAATATGCAAGTTTTCCAATTCATCTTATTTTCAAAAAAGGACAAATATATATACACACACACACATATTAACTACAGTATTTTAAAAATAAAACATTTGGTAAAGTAGACAAATCCAGCGAGGTTAACATTTTAGAAACTGAGCATGTGAACTTCTTCCATCAAATGAAAAAAAGATTTTCTTCAAAAGACCTTTAGAAAGCAATCAGTAATTGCACTATAAAGATATAATCCGATGGAATACCCGAGAAGTGGAAATTTAGTAGTTTACCAAACAAACAGGGCAGAATACAGTGTTCATAACTGAAACGTATATGCTGTTGTCTTATAAACTTAACCAGTCATAGTCTATACTTATTAGAAATGGTAAACATTGTGCATTGCCTCACACAAATTAAGCATACATTTTCTGTTTGATTTGCCTAATTTAGTAAGAAAAATATCAGTACAAGTACACTTCAGAAGTATGTCAACAACTTAATTCTGTTGGGATATTTTATCACCATCTGATTGGAAGCCATTCACTGATGCAATTTTTTCCCAAATTAAATATGGAATTAGCTTTCTTAGATGCTCATAGTTTTGTTTTGCTTCTACACCCTTCTGAAAGAAACTTTAATTACTTAACTGATAACATATCTATCATTAATCTTGTTTAAAAAAAAATATTCTAAAGAGGAGAGAAATTGTAATCTTTATTCTGCCATTTCATGTAAGCAGCTATGAGTACACCACCAAAGAGGCAAAAAATAACCTTTTTGATGAAGAATAGTCTTTCTTCTTATTGTTGTAAATAGCATTGCTAACCAATAAAACGAAAATATATCAGAAGTCTTCCATGCATAACATTTGCAAGTTTGGAGAGGTTTTTTTCCTAATTCATTTTTCCTTTTGTTCCCTTCATGAAGAAAAAGCTCCTTCCAAATATGCTTTTGTAAATATAAAGTCATGCTTTTCAAGAGCTCAGAAGCTGTTCTGAGCTTCCTGATGTTAGATTGAGATATTTTTCAAAAGAAAAAAATTGATGAGCATTACAAAGTTACATCAATGTGTAATAATTGTTTGTCTAAGTTAAAAAAAATTATAAAGAAAATAATAAAACCCCCATCCTTCTTCCACTGGAATAAAAAATGCATAGCACTGTTTAAAGAGAATCATCATCGTGTGTATTTTGTTTAATTATACAGAATTAGGAAAAATAAATATCCACAAGATTAAGAACACTACATTTAAAAGCAAAATCTATGTTAGAAACAAAACCTAAAGATGACCAAGTGTTCCTACAGTAATACAAAGTAACAGAATTTTCCTTAGATTGGTGTTAGGAGATGTGCCCCAGGAGAATCAACAGACTGCTTGAAGAATAAGAACAGTTCAGTCTGATGGAGTTTTAAACTGACTTAAAAATTGTTTTATAGGAAGAAGAGGCTAATTCTGAAACAAGAACATTCCCAAGACACAGACAGATGGATGAATGGATAGATAGGTAGATTCAATGGCGTTTCAGAATATCTGTAGGGCAAGAGATTCATATCCCATTTTTCTTGCATGTGACTGTAACTGCAGTACAACATTATATATATATATGTATCACACACAGAAACACTATGGTTGGAAAAGACCTTTAAGTCCAACCATTATCTAACTCTCCCAGTACCACACATGCCTTAACAGTTACCAGCCTTAAGTCCCAAACCTGCTGTGCAGGGGCAACTGGGAAGGTGAGGGAGGCTGGGAGGGGATTCACCTGCCTCTCATGCAGGGACTTGTTTCCATGCCCCTCTCCCATCTCTCAGGTCACCTCCTTTTTCCCAGAGGAATGAGGGGAGGGGACCCTTTGCTTCTGGTGGAGCCTCCACCTGCTTCCTTTGCCTCAGGGTACGGCCCCACCGATCCCTCTCCTCTCACACTCCCTGATGCTCCTTCACCTTTCTAGTTCCTCTTTCAGCTCTGCCCCTAGGCTGAGCTGATGCTAGAACGACAGAATCATCAAGACTGGAAAAGATCTTTAAAATCATCAAGTCCAGCAGTCTACCAAACATTATCACGACCACTGAACCATGTCCTGAAGTGCCGTAACTCTACGTTTTTTGAACACCTCCAGGGATGGTGACTCCACCCCCTGTTCCAGTACCTCGGCACGCTCTCAGTAAAGAAATTTTTCCTAATTTCCAACCTAAACCTCCTCTGGCACAACTGAAGCCCATTTCCTCTCACCCTATCACTACTCACCTGGGAGAAGAGACCAACACCCACCTCGTTACAACTTCACTTTAAGCTGCTGGAGTGAGCAATAAGGTCTCCGCTCAGCCTCCTCTTCTCCACACTAAACAAGCCCAGCTCCCTCAGCTACTCCTCATAAGACATTTTCTCCAGAACCCTCACCAGCTTCGTTGCCCATTCCCCTGCTCACCCCACGCACAGGAGCTGCCTCTGCTCCGTCCGGTCCCAGGGACGGGCTCACGCGCTCCCCACAAGCGGAGCCAACACGGCAGCGGCTTCGCGTGGGACCTGCCTCTGGATCCGCAACGTTCCCTCGAGTAGCGGCCACCGTGGCCGAATCCTTTTCTGGGATGAAGGGCGAAGACCACGAGTTGAGTTCGCCTCCCAAACCAGGAGCGGGGAAACCAGTTCCCACCAGCCGAACTCAGCCGCGAGCTCCCAGGGCAGCTGCGCGCTCGGTGCGAGCGGGGCCGCGCGCAGCTGCCTTCCCGCCCGGCTCCGGGTAGAGGGGTCCCAGTCCCTGGCAGCGGCCCCGCACCTCCGCTCCTGGCCGGGCCGGGCCGGGAGCAGCTAAACTCGCCTCGTAGCGGAGATTTTTGGTTCTAAATATTAATATATTTATAGACAAAGGAGGGGAGGAACCCCCAAACCCAACCCCCCCTCAGATTCATACTCCCCCAACACCCCCCCACACCGTCCACCCCCACAAACCCACCCACCAACCACCCCCCCCCCCCCCCCCCCCACCCCCCCC
>JANIJG010020993.1:0-16085 GCA_024611175.1 Megaceryle torquata
ATACATATAATGTAAGGCAATTATAATAAATTATTACTATATATTTCATTATGTATTGCATGGAGAAGACACACCCTTTAAAAAACAGAGCTTTTTAAAAATTAAATTGCCTCAAAAGAACATTCTGAAGAAGGAACTCTCTAAGAAATAAATAAATAAAAATTAAACCTATTAATCAAACATTTTTCATTCTAGGTCTGAAAAGATATATATAAAGCATGCTGTATTACAAGTGAAAAGGAAATCTAACAGAAGTGTTCTCTCCCAAAGTCCCAATCTCATTTCACCCACAAGCCTCTCCACTTAGAGAAACAGAAAAATACATATTAATAATTATGACTGGAGAGAGTTACAGGAGCATTCATATATTCTAGATCTGTCCTGGATGTCTGTCAGTATGTCATAGGATATGAATGAATCACTACAAGGATTCCTTGAGAAAGTACTTGAAGAAGATGACATAAAAGAAAATTTAGCATGTATTTAATTGTACTTTTTTTTAGGACATAGAATATGTTGGCTTTATATATACATAAACAATTATATATGTTAACATACAATAGACTAAATATTATACTTGCAGCCTTAATTTCTTTGACTAGGTGGAAATATATCTTTAATATGTAATAATATTTTTTAAAGGTTTCAAATTCCCAAGATCCCCATATTACACTGCACAGGAAACAAAGAATTCAGGTTTCAGACAAGGACTTTATCTTCTGTGAAAAGTATTTCCAATTACTGTTTTAAGACATCATTCAAAATTAGAGATATGAAAACCCAGTGCACATTCACTATCACAGACCGTTATTTGACAATGAGATATAACACTTGTATCTAATTCATATCTTTAATTTTCTGAAAACCTAATAAATCTCAACCTGTTACTTCACAGTGATAGCATAATTTGTTGATATAAAAAGAAAGAAAAATCTTTCTAGTTTCAGTAACTGATCTGAATCCTTCTCTATATCGTCCATCTGTATCCAAGGATTTTCCAACATGAACTAAACTTGTTCACTCTCCCTGCCGAAACCATGCCAAAGATTGGAGGGTGTGTTTTGATATGTATAAATAAAAGAAGAATTGTAGTTACAATTGAGCTTACATCCAGTTTATAGAGAAAACAAAATATTTTCTCTGTATGTATACTCTCTCACACACATACCAGCCATCACAGATACTAAATACATTCAGTAAGAGTTAAGTGATTCCTCTTTCCACTTTTTATGAAGGCAGAAACTCTGCTGAAACCAATCCAGACAGTTGCATTAACACAAGTTTCCCCCTGTATTTTATCACCATAGCTTAATATAAAAAACATTGAACTCCCACTGACATCTCTGCCATAGAGTATGTGACATGTTTCATATCACCAAATGGTTGTGAAGGTTAGAAGAAAATCTATGACTTCCCTGCTAGCTCTCCAAAACCCAGAAGCCTCTGATTTATCCACTTCCTTTTTCCTTGCCTACTAAGGTCAAATGTCCACTGTGCCTTAAATTCCCAAGAAATGTCTACAGTGGTGCAGAAAAACAGCACTTCAGCAGCTCCAGAACCACCACACTGTTTTTCCCACTGTGATTTCTTCAACCATTGTTAACACCTTGCTTTGTTATGAGATTTGCTGCAGCTTGAAATACATCAGATAAACTGCGAGAACTAGGTAACCTACCTCTGCAAAGGTTTTTAGATGAAAGTAAAAATTATTAAAGAGAATTTATTTTCTTATGCAAACACAATTACAGGTCTAATTTGCCTTTCCAGGCTTAAAATTTTCTAATTCTATTGAACTAATTGGAATAAAGCTGAAATAAAATTGGACTAATAATACACTTGGGAGTGTTTGCATCAGTGGGGTCCCTCAGTAGCAATGAGGGGAAGCAGGCAATTATTTATTTTTGGCTACTTGAAAGAGGGAGTAAGGCAGACACATTATTTAGAACAGACTCATGATGCCAGAATAAAACTGTAAAAAGTTAACTTCAGCTTTAATTTAAGGGAAAATATTATGAATATGAAAATTTTGTTACAGTGGCATACTCTACCAAGGGAAATTAAATTTTACCTTGTGAGACTCTTTGGACAAAATTGCTACCAACTTTGCACATCTGTTGCTGAAGATCAGATTTTAAAGATGCTCAGTAGCACATTACTTGGACTGGATTAGAAAATCCTGATTATCTTTCTTACATTAGAGTTGCTCTTGGTACTTGTCCCATGAATGGCTTTTGATAATAAATGAAGAATGAGGTTCACAGTGGGGATGAGCACTCACATCTGCAGGCACTGTTTTAAATTCAGACTGAAGATTAGTCAGATTAGGTGGCTTTGACTTTATAGTATCAGAAAACTATTTGCCAATTCAGAATCCCTAGATATTTGTTTTCTATCCATCTGGGAAGTAGACGAAAAATGAACAGAACTGAAGGGGTTAGCTGGCCACTGCTTACTCACACATGTTTCAGACCTTAGATCTCAAATACAGCAGGGAATAACCTCAGATAAGCAGAAACCTAGACTAACACATTGTGCTACATCTTTTCTATCTTTAGTGTCTTAGAATCTTGGAAACTATTTGCTAATTTAATTTGTTGTGATTAATACATTGTTCCAGTGTTTCCTGCTGTTAGAGTCTGCAGGAGAATTTAGTTATAATGATGGCTAAACTCAACAGTAAATTGTAACAACAGGAATTATAGCACCATTATGCAGAAATGTCTAGCAGATTATGCAATTGTATCTACCACAATATAAATCTCAAATAAATTAAACCTCTCTTTGTTTCTTTGAAACTGCTAGCCTGGGTGTCAGCCAAAATGTAAAATTCACTAAAGCAATTTAAAGTTGTTTTGTTTTTTTTTTTTAATCTGATAGGCTTTTCAAAAGACTGCTAGCTGAAGATCTAGGTCTGTATTAGCTCTGCTGATAGAAAAAATATATTTGTTTACAAAAGCTGAATGCTTATTGCAAGTTATAAGTAACAACCCAAATATGACTCTTAGAAACCAGTACTAATAAGCATACATTCCAAAGTGAGTTGTAAATGCATAAAAATGTTGGGTTAGGAAATCTGAGGGCATCTATAAAATGAGCAAAAGCAGTAAACGCTTATTAGAAACTGAAAGGCACAGACAGGGGTATTTTTACTGTAACAAACTTTCACTAAAGTGTAAAAAGGTAAGAAAATAAAGGAGTTTCTGACTGTAACTTGAGAGCCCTGCAAACATTTTTTACTGTTCTAAATAATTTGCCAAGCAAGTGACGCATGTTGCAAATGGCAAGAGACAAACTTCAAAAGCTTTTATAGCCTTCTGCATGCAAAGCAACCAAGTCTTTAATCAAGTCCCTTCTCCTTACTCTCCCAAATTTCCTTATCCTAAACTATTTCACACTTTACTAATCCCTACAGCTTGAAGTCCCTGGGCTTTTTTCAACCCTAAGTTCCTTCCACTGCCCTGTTCCCCTTCCAGCTCCAGCACTCCTTTCATCTTTCTAATATTCTTACTATAGTTCTTTAGAAGAGTCTGCAATGACATTTCATAGTCTCAAAGTGGCAGCTGTTACAAAGTTAAACTCTATGGAGTTCTCAGACTGATACCCTCAAAATGCACTACCTGTCCCCAAGTGTGTGCAAGAATGTGTCCGGAGGAAGAAAGAATGACTGCCTTCTTCCAATCAGAACCCCTGTATCATTTTTTTTTAACTCTTCTACTTCATGTTTTATCATCATCTGCTGGATGAACCTCAAAACACTGTTCCAAGACTTCCTGGATCCTCCAGAGCAATCAACTCTGCAAATTGGTTGGGAAACCATCAACTGTAGATCATCCTTGTCTTACTCATGGTTCTTTTGCTACTGGCATGTATTTCAGACACAAGCAATGTCACCTTCCAGAAGAACCATCAAGATCCATGTCTCTTATGTCTAATCTATCTAACCCCATTGAGGACTAGTTTTCTTCTTTTCAAAACAGAACAGAATTAAATTAATGCAACCATATACCACACACCACAACCTTCACTCTGCCCTCTCAGGTTTTGGAGATATCCAGTGCATGTTTGATCTCCTGATGAACATGACTTGACTGGTTTCTTTCCCATCTAATCTATATCCATTACTAGCAGCATTGAAAGAGGTGTATGCAGAGAGGCAAAAATAAGAAAAACAAAAGGAGGTATGTTGTAATAGAAATAAAATGTATATTATCAAAAGGAGGTATATGAAGAATTAGGTAAGTTATAAGTATAAAGATGCCTTGAATATTTTGATTTTATGGGTTTGTGCCAAACATGATACATGCTTGAGTAGCTGCTCAAATCACATTATTTCAACAAAATGGTCTGTGTTTCCACATTGTGTGTCTTTGCTTTCACATTTCAGGCAGCTTTCCAATGTGGGGATAAAGGTGGGTTGCTAATTTCAGCTCACTTCCACCCTGGCATTTTGACACAATGTTGTTTTGCTAGGGTCAGCTAGAAAATAACAACAGTTCTCTGGATAGTTGATATTTAAATCCGTAGAATTCTTTCTTCAGAAATTTATGCATTCAACTTTTTAAAAAACAAACAAACAAACAAACAAAAAAAACCAGCTGGTTTTATTCATTTCCTCACTAAGTCACATATTAGTACTATCTCCAAGGACTCATTCTGGGCTCTTGTGGGCATATGTCTGCACTCAAAATAAAAACACATTTTGTTACAGAAATGCCATGCTTCTACAGTCTCCTGCTGAGACAATTATAGACTACCATAATGATTTATTGTAACATTTGTAAGTTCTAATTTATATTACAACTATTATAATTTATTATAAATATTGTAACAATAAAGGTAATTCAAATTCCTGTACTGACAAAGATTCTGTTTCCTGAAATTATGAATTAAGAAGCAGTCATTAGAAGCAAGTCTTAGAGACATGGGGTTTTGTCTGTGTCTGTTTATCTGCCTTTTAAAGAACTTTAACTCTCTGGAAAAAGGGCTTGGCAACAGCTATACAAGCTGTTATTATTCTCATTTCAAGAAACTTTATTTAAATCTATATAAGGAGTGTGCTAGACACTTTATAGCCCATCTATGTCTATAAAGACTTGGTTCATGCCCCAGAGAGTTTCTGCTTTCACTTGAAGATGTGATGAATGGAAAGAATGCAGAATAAAGAAAACTGAGTTTTATAGTTGTCAACTATATAGTTAAAAATATGGGGGAAAAAAAAGGATAATATTTATTACACATTTGGAAGATGTATTTGGAAAGGAAATCCACATGACTCAACATGAAAATAACTCCTAACATGCTAGACTGTAAGTTGAATTAAAATTGAAGCTTGTGTAAGGTCTTGATGAGAAGAGAGACTTATTAAAATTATAATCCTCTATTTTTTCTTGACTGTTACTGGATTATTGTTTTTTTCCAAGCAGAAAGTCATGTAATTATTGTACATGGCTTTTCATTGCCCCTTTGAGATTTCCTGGATATGAATAAATTACTGTTATTTAAAATTTCGCATCATTGACACATTACTTCTGAGGAATCATATCAGCTCTTCACTAATTTTGAATTCTGTTATTTTCCTTTTTTAAAATTACAAAAATCGGCATTTATATAAACTGCATTATCTATTTTTATATTTTAACCAGAGGAAATTAAATATATTTCCCAAAGTAAGAAAAAACTCTCATTAGTTTGCTGATTACACCACTTCCTGAACACCTCTTACAGATAATATAAAGACAGGAAAATAAAACAATCTGAAAGACCCAACAAGGCAGCATAATTTTATACAGTGTTGAAAAGCAAGGGCCTTCAAGCAGGGAAGGGGTTCACAATCTGTAGGGAAGATCACAATCTGTAATATTTTCAAGGCTTTCAAAGTGAATGAAGGAAAGGAATTCATTTATAAAGTTGGAAAGAATAATTATCCCACTGAAAGAATCACTGGATGAAATTCTATGGTCTGTTTTACTCATGAGGTCAGACTAAAACATCATAATGCCTTTCTGGCCTGTAAATCACATTACGCAGGGATGGCAATTCAATGAGACAATTATACCCAACAAAAACAGTTTAACTGAAATATTAAAAAATAAATAAATCTTAACAGCGAAAGCCTGGGTATCCATGTTTTTAATGACCCATGCTTACCCCCATGCTTCCACTTTCTTGATGAAGAAAATTGAAATGTCCAAAAGTAAGTACTACTCTCATTCCACACTGGGAGTATCAGAATCTGATGGTGTCCTAAAAAATAGAAATAATCATGGCAACTCCCTTTTGCACCGCAGTGAGATTTGTTATGTCACGGGCACCTTGCCATTACTATGCTGTACTACATCATTTTTCAGGAGTCTTAATCAGTCCAGAGACTCCCTAAGATTTCTCTATCAATAAAATTCATCTGGGCATACTGCATCCAAAGTAGCACCCCATGTTTTTAAACAACATTATAATTTTTGTATTGCTAATAAAAAGCAAATATTTACAACAGCATACTAAGAACTTCTAAGCCTATGTTACAAATTTCTGCACTCTTTTCCATACCTTTTTCTTCCTGCTAGAATTCAAGTTTTAAGTACAAAAGTTCTATGTCCCATCTTCAGGAACTTAGAATTACAAACCATCAAAACTTGTGAGACCACATCTGGAGTATTGTATTCAGTTCTTGTCTCACCACTTAAAGAGGGACAGGGAAATATTAGAGAGTTACAAAGATGGTGAAAGGACTGCAACATCTCTCCTATGAGGAAAAGTTGAGAGCCCTGAGGCTGTTTAGCCTGGAAAAGAGAAGACTGAGAGGGGAATATTAATGTTTACAAATATCTGAAGGGTGGGTGTCAAGTAGAAGGGGAGAGACTGCTTTTTAGCTGTGCCCTGTGATAGGACAAGAGGTAATGGTAGCAAGGTAAAACACAAAGTTCCACCTCAACATGAGGAAAAAACTTCTTTACTGTGAGAGTGACAGAGCACTGGAACAGGCTGCCCAGAGAGCTTCTGGAGTCTCATTCTCTAGAGACTTTCAAGACCCACCTGGATCTGTTCCCGTGTGGCATACCCTAGGAGTTCCTGTGTTGGCAAGGGGGTTAGACTCGATCTCCAGAGGTCCCTTCCAACCCTTACCAGTCTATGATTCTATGAAAAGAAGGTTAGATTAAGAGGCCAGCAAATATACTGTGCATAATACTGCAGAATGCAAAGGTTTGACTAGGTGACCCAAAGGACTTTTTTCTCTACTTTTAATATCTGTGATTTATAGACCTGCTATTCTTCCAAAGACACCTCAACCATTCTTACTTCTGTGCTTCCGTACATGTAACCCAAAATGAAAGCAGTTATGTGAGTCCAAAACATAAGAGGGAGAAAATTCAGAAATACTGTACATGTAGGAAGTGACAATATGTGTTTCAGATCTAAATCAGGGGTCGGATTTACAAAAGTATTTATCTGCCAAAAATGCATATATGTGCCTGCTGAGATTACAAAAAAATATATATATATTTAACAGGATGCTATTAGAAATCTGTATCTTAACATCTATATATAATACCCCTGTAAATCCACCACTCAGATTTCTTTTTTTTTCACTGTTATAAAGAACTGAGCCTCTCTGAATGGTTTTCAGGTAAAGAGAAGTACTACTAACTGAAAATCAGATAGATTGTGCATGCATGCACATACAACACTTTTGATTTAACAAAATAGCAATACAGTGGGAATGTATAAATAGCAGCTGTGCTTGAAGTATTATTTTCAGCTCACAGATGTAACAGTGACAGTTAAGCAAGTAAACAAAATGTTGCTATTCTGTACATATTACACTTCACAATACCCACATGAACACAGTCTAACTGATCTTAGCAGTTTGATGAAAGAGAGGAGTGAGTTCGAGGGATGGAAAAGAACTCCAACACTCAATGAAGTTGGGCAATGTAACTCACAAGTATGTTTCCTTCACCCTAAGTAGTGGTGTAGTGTAAAATATACTTGTCCAGTTTTCAAGTGTTGTACAACTTTGTCATTTTATTGTCTCAGTTTTACAGTGTCCTCTGAAGCTGTCATATTAGCTTTGAGTATTTCAGATGTGAAGCAGACTAAATAGAGACATCTCCACAACTCCTCATTTTCAGCAAGGTAATCATCCTTATCAAGATGTTTTTTAAAGGCTTGTTTTCAGGTTTCCTAAAAAACATCTCTACCCTTTACAGTTTCTTCTTAGCTTGATGTTCAGTCTGCATTTGCCCTTTCCCATAATGCCCACATCGCCACTACCTTTTCCCCTCAAAAATAATTTAGTGGGTGAATTTTTGCCCAAGAAAATTATATGTGCTTCCCCTTGTGGGACACACTGCAGCCTGTACTTTCTCTGCTAGAACAGATTGGTTTACTCTAATTCTTTTCCCTTTCTTCATGTAGCTTTACATGACCAGGAAAAAAAAATTGATAGGAGGCATCTAGTTTAACATTTTGTTAAAATTCTTGAAAAAGTCTGTCTCTATTATCAATGTGATACATAAAATGTTCTTTAAGATTACTAGGTGTTTTGCATAGTGGGATACAGTACTTTATTGTGTAAACTCAGTCTTCTTTAAGACTTGTCTTTAAAAAAAATGCTCAAATACTGCAAAACATCATTTTATTTTAAATTCCTTTAATGCCAAGAACTACACTTCTAAATGGGAACAAAATTGCTATAATTTAAGTAGCACACAAAAGTCCACTTGAAGTAACTAACTTTCTTTCAGCTAAGTTCTCTAAAAGGTCTCATCTCATACATGTTCCAAGAGCTCTCCTAACAAATACCAACTCCAGACAAAATGCAATTATCAGTTTATTTGGGATTTTGTATAAAACACAGCTGGGAATTATATCAACTTTTACAAAATAATAATATTGTCGAGACTGTTGTAGAGAGCTTGTTTAGCAAGGGGGGAAATGGATTCGCTGCCCTCCTGCGCCTTGGGGAAAATGTCTTAGAACCACATTTCTCACTTTCCATGGGAAGGCTCAGTCTCTAGGTCACAGAATTCACCTTTGTGAAAACACTGAGATACCCCTACCCCTCTTGACTGAAGCTGTGCCAAAACCAGATAAAAACTGCACGTATCATGGTGATGGAAAGACATAAGAGAAAGACAAAATGCATATTTCTGCACTGTAATGTTTAGCCTGCTAATAAGCAGTGGAAGAATAAGAACTAAGGTCTCAAGGTACGTTTCCCATGTAACATAAAATGGCTGAGCTAGGAGCAAGAATTAGAATAAAGGCATCTCTGCTCCAGCATAAACAAGATCTTAGCTCATAGAGACCTGATTCTCCTTTTCTTGCTTTCCACTGCAGCTTTCTTTCCCAAAATGCAAAGGTAACCTACAACCTTTTTATCCTACCCCCCAAGTCCTGAGCTGAAAGGAAATAAGCTGATCATGGGGATCAAACTTTATATGACACAGATTAAAAATCAAAATGCTGCCAAATCAAAAAAATCAGCATCTCTTTTGTCCCAGCACCTGTGGGTATTCAGTGTATGTTAAACTGCAGAGAATTACTGGTCTCTGAAGCTGATCTTTATTTCCCCAAGTGGAATATTACATAACTTTGATCTTACCATTTTCCCTTGTGATTGAGCGGTCATAGATGACTTCTACCATACATGCTGTGCAGGTCACTACCCCATCACTGAACAGGAAAACACCACCCCGTTTTCACACTGAATGGTAACACACTGTGTGGAGACATCTTTTATCATCGTCATTCTGCCAAAACATTATTTCCTGTATTATTTAATTTATCAGGTCATCAGCTGCACAGTTATTTCTCAGAAAGTTGGCTTAAACTAATCAAATACAAAAACTACAGCCTCAACATTAGGAAATATCACTGCAGGGAATCTGTTCCATGCCACCTTTCTCCTACAACCATGTAACCTTTGTAGTACACTACTGTCATTGCTAGTGGCAAGCCACAAGCTTTGTACTGAATTAGCTTGGCCTCAGGACTGAAGTTTGCCAGGCCTGCTCTACCTGAGCTTTCCTGGCCTGCCTGCAGCTTTGTTTTACTTGATTTAGCTGTACCAGCAGTATTTTTAATTGTCTAGGTCTCTCTGGCTTATTTGTTTCACTTTTTTTTTTTTATCTTTGTATGGTATTGCCATGGTTTTACAAACCTAGCATAATAATGTAGCATAGAAAATACAAGCTTCAAATATAAATCTTCATCTTAGAGATGAAGACAGAGAATGTGGTGTGGAGCAGTACAGGCATGGGATGACAAAAGATGGGGCACAGGCAGGCTCTGGAGGCCCCACAGCTGTAAGCAATTCCCCAGTAGTCTCATGAAAGAAATGCAGACCTGGAGATAGCCAAAACAGAGCTTAGCACTGGCAAAGGGTACAAAAAAATACTATCTAAAATATGTAAAAGGTACCAAGAATAATAAATTGTGATTAACAGGGACCTTCAGACCAACAATTAAAAAAAAAAGAATGAAGATGTACAAGCGTGTCAGATAAAATATAAAAAGATCCAAGTGGATCCTACAGTAAACGTGAAATCATCAACATGGGCATCATATCTCTCTCAGTGAAGGACTCCAGGTGCTGACAACTCGTAACACTCCCCACTCCCCACCACCAGAATAAAAACACTGACATAATGATCAGAATTGCAGAGGAAAGGTGAGTATAACATCAGGAACAGAGTAGAAACTAAGTGCACATATAACAATTTTAACTGTTGTCTTATTCCTGCTTTTGCTGTAATAGCTAGATCTGGACTAATAACAATTTGAGTCTTACATTTCAGTTATTTAACAATACATTTTTGGCTTTATATATATGTAGGCATCAGCAAATCTCAGGTGCTCTTCGTGAAACAAGATTTTGAGTAGAACTACATGCTAGGTTCTTAGACTTTGGTTCTCACTGGGAACAGCTCCATGGGTTATACTAGATCTCTGCTGCTAAGGGTCTGGAAAGGAATTCAAGTAAAACAAAACAAAACAAAATTTCCAAATGCACAAGCAGAAACTACAGGTAAGTATTAAAATTCAGGCACACCATTCCAACACTACTGAACTTGCATGGTAGCTATTTTACTTGCTATACTTTATTAAAATCCTTGCATCCTCTTCTCAGAAGATATTTAAGCTTAAAAAATATTTTGCAGTAAAACAGTGACTCCTAACCAGCATAGCTTATTTTGCTGCACCAGAATATCCCTAACTGGATGGCAGTCCCATAAAACTTGGTTTTGATATGGACCAAGAGGAACCGCAGTTCTGAGAATTCTTCTGCCAATGTCAATGACAAAATAGTTGGAAGCACTTTACTGTGGGCCTAATGCATTAGCATAGAAAATCCTCCCAAAAGTACTCTGGTAACATTTATGTCACAGCATGAGTGGCAGGGCTGATGGAATGAAACAATCCATGGTCTAGTTTTATCCTGCTGGGCAAATTTTTGTTGCTGTGTGCTAAAATCCAAAAGTGATTAGCATACCAGAAAGACATGTTCTGCCATCCCTAGTTTTTTGTCAGAAAAGATAAGCTTAATTTTAGGTAGCATTTCAGAAATCTTGGATCAAGGAAGACTGATGAAAACCCCTGCAGCAATTAAGTCCAATGTCAGCCTTAAAACCAGTACAGGAGCTCCAGATCTCCCAGTCCCTGCTTACTAGAGGAGAGAAAAAGAATACAAATCACAGCTTAAAAAAAAAATTACAATTGTAGGAGAAAATAAGCCAACTTCTTTTTTTTTTTTTTTTGCACCTTCTGTAGTCATTTGCGTGAACATAATGTGGTGTTAAATCACCCCAACAGTTGAGGAAAAAAGAGTTTTGAATTCTAGCCTTGTTTATTGATTTTTGAATAAAATAAATGTATGTGACTATCTGGAGAAAAGGTCACCTACTTCAAAAGCACAGACATACATTCAGATACATATTGAAGTGTTACCTATAGCTTTTAGCCTCTAATGCCTCAAAGGAGGGCAGATTACTCATATAACCAGTTAAAAACAAACAAACAACAACAAAAAAAAAAAAAAAACAAACAAAGCAACAAAACTAAAACAACAGGCAATTGAGAACAGACAAATCAAGCCTAGCTACTGCCTTATTTGGGTACCTTTAATGACCCACTAGATGCATGCCTGTAGTCCACACAGGACATGTGGAACTGAGCTGCCAAATGTAGGCATCTTAACAGGCTTCAACTGTAGGCACTGAAAATAATTCTCTCTTTCTGTAACCATAGTGTACACAGGCATTCAAACCACTCTGAATGAGAAGAAATTGCACATAGCACTTGCACTTTTTTTTGTCCTTTAATCATGCAAGATGGAGATGGAAATGTTTATACATTGCCATTTTATATTATTTAATGAATGTTTAGCTGTTTAAAGTGGTAGAAGTGTATTACTGCCTTTGGAAGTTGTTTTACAACACAAAGATTCTTGCAGAAAATGAGGTTTTCCTTTCTGTTTTCCTATTTAAGTTAATTGCAAAAGATATTCCTTTCTATCGTGAAAAGTAACTCCATCAATTTCTGTTGTGCTAATGAACTTACATTTTCAGAAATATATCTACATGTATTCAAATCACTTGTATCACCATTTAGAAAAATTAAGTTTTTATAATTTTTCCTCATAAAGCAGTTCCTTCGACTCAACCAAAGAAGCCTATTTCTTTTCACCCTCTTAATATAAGACAGGTTTTTCCTTCTGTTATGGCATGTCCATCATTTACCATCTACTCAAAACTCATTGTTGCTATGAACATTGCTTGGCTTCCTCCCTCTTTAGTTTTCTTACATAAAGAAAAGTTGACTGCCTATAAAACAAAATACCTGTAAGCTGAAGAAGGCTACACATGGTGTAGTGTCTGGTTATTGTCAACATTTCTCATAAAATCTGTCTGTGCTGCCTTTTACAGATCATATCATATCTACATAATCAGATGAAAATCCTGTCAACAGAATAAAACAAAGTGCAATTGGCCTTAGCCCTAATACTCACTTAAAGCCATCTCCCCTTATCTCAGTACCTTGACATGCATGATCACATGAACCTCTATGTCTCCTGCTCCACACCAGGAGCACTGGTTATGTTCCAAACACCTGGGTTTTGCATAGCTAGCACTGTTGTTCCCCCTGCATCTTTTATTCTATAGGACAAGGCACTGATCCAGGTTACATTTAATTTTTCTCCCTAATGAAAGCTCCTCATAAAAGTATGCCTATGCTACTCAGCTAAGTGCTAATATGTAACATAAAGGATACATCAGAACAGCAATCTACTCTTAGAGGCTACCAGATGACCAGCTTATCAAGAATTAAAGGACAGTATAGAAAATCCTACATTCCCAAAGAAACCTTCTTATATTATTAGCAGTGTCACCATATCCAGGATATTAATTCAGCCTTCTTTTTCATCACTCTATCATTATGTTATGGATAATCAAATGCCTGCAGTATGATACTGCATGAAACGATGCAGACTCATTTAAAGCAATATGGTGAGATTACTGACACATTTCCAACACAGGATAGGAATATTCCTTTCTCTGCTATTAACATCTGCTTAAAAAAATAAAAAAAAATCCAGGTCCTTTATCAGCTCAGACTTTTCACATAACTGAAATTAGCAGCATTAATCTTCTCTTCTGCAATAAAAAAACCATGTATAAAAATTACACGGCGATAGCCTTAATAACATCCATTTTCCGATTCAAATGCTAAGCTAGACTCTCACACTCCTTCTTGGACATATTACTCTAGCATGGTAGATTTGTCACTATAGCAGGAAAATGCTTTTCTTTTGTGCCTTGACTCCTTTTTAAGTCAGCTGAAGATCACATTATTTCTCCACATTTTAAACTTTGAAAAAAAAAGGAAATGTGGAGTACGGGGAAAACAGTAATTTTCTTTTTTCTAAAGAGTGCATTAAAAGATCAGCAGCACACACGAAGAAAAGCACAGCAATGCTGTGAAATAACCCAGTGTCCTGTATTTAAAAATGAAAAAGATTTTATACAAATTCATTCCATTAGGTTAGCTTGCTTTTCACAGATGATGGCAGCTAGGATTTGCATAAAGCAGAAGTTCGGTTTTGCTTGCCGTATTCTGACATTCTGAGCCTAACAAAGACTGCCTACGATTTCCAGGTCTTTTTGCCCTTCAAGTAAACCGTAATAAGCAAAGGGAAGATGCACACAAGGGCCCCCGCATTAAAACGCTGCTCTTCCTGCGACAGGAGGAGATTGCCATCTACTGGTCTCTGGCCTCTACATGAAGTCAGGCAAAGTATCGAGTGATGATCTCTGCAGTGACTTTTTAAAGCAGATGATATTTTTCTTCTCCCCGTTTTTCAGAAGCATATTCAAAGCATAGATTTGCATAAATAATCACTTATTTGAAAATAAAGCCAGGCTATGTGGTCACCCGTTCTAATCTAGCTGTGCTGGGTGTTGATGCAATAGGTGTACGATGTAAAGTTCTGCCATTTCAAAGATAAAGCTACATGACAACGATATAATAGTATAGAGATTCTGATACATGTATGGACCACAACATACATCTCTGCCGAAATGTGATTCTTCTGAATGGCAAGAGAGTGCTCTTTTGTCAGAAAAGTGTAAGCTGGAAAGCAGGGCTGTGCAGAGAGCCTGAGGACGTGCTCTGCCATCATGGCATGTGAAGTCTTGCAAGTTTCTCCATCACTTTGGAATCCTCACTACAGTAGTAGTGGCTTTTGGCACAGGGTGTCATGTGTGCTGGAGAATACACTGAGCCTTGCCACTGCAGCTGCCAGGTAATCTCTTGGGCAGTGATGCATAAAACCACCTATGACTTCATGCTTTTGCATAAAATATTCCTGCACACAACTGCTCAGCTCACCCCTCTGTTGGGCATTGCATCTTTCTTGCAGTGCTGACAGAAAAGCATAGATGCCCATTCACTGTCTAGTTAAATTGCCCATGTAAATTAGGATAGCGCTAAAATACCGCACTGCGAACAGAAGGAGCTGACACAGGCACATATTCCATCTCACCAGCTCTGCTCAGGGCCACTGACCTCTCATGGGGTAGACAGACAGTACAGCAGCACTTAAATTGTGACATGGCAATTGGCCACTGGAAATTTTTCAGAGTCCTGGGAGAGAAGTGTGCAGCAGTATTGTGGTCCAGCTTTGTTCCCTGCAGAGCTGCACATAGGCTGCACAAACACAAGCAAACGTTATCTGCCCTGTGCTGATGCATTACACTTTTCTGTCAGTTTTCTAGTTCAATAATAAAAAAGCCTTGAGACAGCACAAAAGGCTTTTAAAGAGGAATATAGGAGTAGTCTAGGTACAGATGGCATAGAATCATAAAAAAAAAAAATAAAAATTTTGCACAGTAATAGTCCTTTAAGGTAGCAGGGCACCTGAACACACAGCAGCACTAGATCATATTCTGCAGCATCACCAATAAATACACGAGTCTTCAAATGCCTAACACTCGTGAGTAACCATTGCTCCAACATGCCCAAGAGCTTAAATCAGCACCCCCTGACATCCAGAGTGCCCACCTGTGATCTCTGTGAAGAAACTGCTGGGCAAAGAAGCAAGCTGAGAGAACTGAAAATCAGAAATATTTCTTGACCATTCTCGTAGCTAATTTAGATGTAAGACACTTAAACACTAAATGCTGTGCTCTGCATTACATTCTAGTTTAACAGGAGCATAAGCCTAACATAGCATCAATACCCATATACGTGTGTGTGTGTGTGTGTGTGTGCATGCACAGAATTTCTGGTTTGGCATTTGTTTTCTATCTAGACCACTACCTTTTGAGAGACCAAACTCTCAGAAATAGGCATTTCAATGCAAAAGTTAAAAGAAATATTTCATGGATATGAAAAATGCTTTAAGTAATTATTTCCCTTATTTTTCAAGCCACTAAAGAAAAAATCTGAGACTGAAATCCCGTTTTAAATGCCTTCTGTTCCTTAATATATTGTTCAAAATTCTTAATGCTACAATGCACTGGAATTCATGTTTGCAGTAATTTCTCTATAACTATTCCATCTCTTTCCTAATCAGTATGCTGGATGGC